>SNQJ01S0000907.1:7914-30749 GCA_010110895.2 Picea sitchensis | reverse complement strand
CTTTGTTTCCATTTCAAGACCCTTCCTTTTTCCCCCGATGTCGATCATACCAGTGTTGAAAATATGAGAAGGGTCGACAGTTTGATGGGATACTTTTGACAAGGATAAGATCAGATTTTTTTATTTAAGAGGCCAATTAATGTTTTTCTCAACCCACGTTACTATCCTGTGCGCTGACCAAACAGTAGAAGTTTGAATCCACCGATGAACTACAAAGTAACCCTCTCCTTCACTGCTGCATTTAATCACAAGATTGGTTCGGATTTAGTGATGGATTGTGCAGGGCACATTTACAACCTTGAATTTAAGAACTAATGCGACAAGGTAAGTATGCTCTTAGTTTAAATTACAAAGACATATTCAAACGCACCATTCTGTGCACAAATATTTTATTCTCCAGAGAAATCGAAGGAGCGATTGAGCACGTCGAGGAGCTTATAGCCGATTCTTAACTCTAAACCATGTTAATCTTGTGCAATGAACAGGTATGCATTGTATTCATAATTTCTACATTTTCAATTGCATCCATAATACTTTTAGAGGTGGGTATCTCACTCAGTCTGTTTGCAGAAAATACCTCCAAGAAAGATGACAACCAGGTGCTCACCAAGGACACCCAAATTAAAGGAACTAGAGGTCGAGGAAGGATCTACACCAAGTGCTGCAAGGGAGTTGGATTTCACCTCAAAGACATAATCGGTTATCCGCACGTCCACCAAGAAGAATTTTATCTAACCTACAACGTTCAATGACACATAAGCAACCACATGGTCTAAAGTGGTGCTCCTGCATTGGGGCGACCTGTAACACAAAATTAGTCAGGAGGAATACCCTAAGTTCATGCCTTATAACAATCGAGATGTCCGAATATTGGATGATGAGGTGTTTCCAAACATTTAGAGGTCAAATATGCATCAGGTGGCTAGTCAGACCCCAGTTCTGCCCTACATCGAGAGCTTGGGATTGATAATTGACCATGCCGACATGGTAAAGTGCACCATCAACAATGAACAAGGCGACTATGTTGGTGTTTTCCTTTCGATGGAGGTGCACAAGTAATACAAAATTAGAGACCCGAAGAAAAGGCTAAACACAAACTTCGTGGTCAAGTTCTGTGAGATTCATGATACCAGCCAATTGCTAGCCTCATGGTGGAAAGAAGACAAGAAATTCACAAATAGGAGCACTGGATGGTACAACACAATAAATATCTGAGAGCCATACATGTATATGATGGAGTTAATCTGTCGATTATATGTAGAAAAGGATTGCTCCAAATTTTCAGAGGAATGGATGCCCTTAGCATACACCGTGGAAATTTTGGGGAGAAACTTCAATTGGGGAGCTATTATCTCCAAGCAACTCAGTATAAATATTTCACAGGCTCAGACACCAAAGGAAGGAGAGGTTCCGACCTTTTACATGGCATCCTACTTGTTGGATGTAATTTGCGCAAGGAACATTTTTGCAGGTATGAATTTGAGTTGGAATATTTCAGAATTTCTTGTACATGTCTATTTCAACATATTGTGGGAAAATAGATACAAGAAATCATATGCTTTAATATGCGATGATTTCCTAGCCAAGGTTTACTTCCTCATCTTTAGAAAAGAGGTCCCTCGACTTTTAGTGGCGATAAAGAAGATGATAGCAAAATTTGGTCACTGGTGCTTCGAAGATACTAGCACTTGTATTAGAGTGTTCAGAGCTACCGACACACCCCAAATTATCCTTTTTCATGTCCCAAATCACCACATTTTGGGGGACATATGCTACCATACCATGTTCCAAGGCTACACTGCCTCCTTGGTCAAAGACAAGAAGAGAGATTTCATTCCCTATGGTTTCCACATAGGATTTTACATGGTCAGAGACACTGTGCATGTGAAATAGGAGGGGATGAATCAAATCGAGTACCTGTTTCATATAGRTCACTTTCACAWGCATGATCTAAAGGGCTTAGTTCCCGAACACGTGGCACATGTATCCTCCTATTGGCCATATGATCATGACAATTTTGAAGATGAAATATTCACTGAAGGCGCCTAGGACTGGGAGGAAGTACTGMAAAGAAGGGCCAACCCAAATATGACTAAGTTCAAAGTGATTTCCTTGGACGAGTAGGTTGAAACAATAGARCAGATAATTCAAGAATCTCTTAGGGTAAKATATGAAAGCAKAACAATAGAAGCAACAAAGGCACAAATGAGGGGGATGTTGTTACTAGAAGAAGCCCAAAGAGACATACAAAGGGCAGAACAAGATTCCCCACTTAACCCTTTGATTGAACCACTAAGGATTACCCCGATCAACACCAGTGACCAAAATGTAGAGCCAAATGGCTCAAGTGCCAATCCAACAACAAAAATTACCAATGGAGAAGAAACAGTCGAGGTGAGATCCCCGATAACAATCGCGGTTCAGTAAAGGGGAGCAAGAGTATCAAGAAGGACATGGGTGCCAACCATTCTTGTGGACCTAATAACTATATATGATGATGCTGAAGGCTCAGAGGTTTCACACATATTTCTGGTTGTATTCACCCAGGAGGAAATCCCATGCGAAGTATCTGCTCTGGCTCCTGATGAAATTGTACCAGAACCTCGAGAGGGTGGCCAGGACACCATAATCACTGCTGATGTTGAATTTCTCAGTTCACTGGAAACACATTCGACAGGAGAGACTCAACAACATGGTTCCAACTCCAAAGATGACATGGAAATGGGTGAACAAGGAGGAACAATGAAGCTACCGTAAATTGACACCCCACCAACCAAACCTTCAATAGATACTAATCTTTCACCTACTCCCTCATTTGGAGTGAAAACATAACTGATATTTGAAACCAGGTAGGATGACCAACCTACAAAGCATCCAATAAATTCCCTTGCCAAGGAATCGAGCGGGCCCAGCCATGAAACAAAACAAGAACCAACATGAGAAGAAACCATAGAGCATCTCTACACATGAGGAAGCATGGGAAACACGTTGTCCTGAGGAGGTCAGTAGATTCCAGAGCCCGTAGATGAAATCTCCGACATGCAGGCCATTTCTTATGAAAGGAAGAGAAAAGTCATGATGAAAAGAATGGTCAAGAAAAAAAAACTCACCTTGGATAGAAGTATGTTCATAACCATAGAAGAAACACTATTTGACATAGAGCATGCTAATATGACCACACTGATTGGCCCTGGAATGGACATAATGGATGCCACACTTGACATAGCAAAGAAGGAGGAAGAGGAGGAAGCTTCCATGAGAAAATAATTGGACCATCTTCGTGATCAGGATGAGTACTACTAGAACTCGACACAGGTAGTGGTACTTTTAAAGAATGAGTTCCGACAAATGTATGGGAAATTCAAAAGAAAAAGAGACCTCTTCACCACTCGAATAACCGATCTTCAAGAATATACTTTAATGGGGATGACGACCTACAAAGATATGCAACGATGGTTCAAAAAGGCACATCAGGCCTTAGAACGAATCCACTACATCAGTGAAATACAGAAGGACGAGATTCAAAGGAGCATGGTATCTGAGTGTTGATGGACAATAGCATCGGTCGAATATGAAAAACAGTCGAACACTGGGTGCCCATGGTCCAATATCCTCAGTGAAAAATGCAAGAAAGGTGGGTAGAATGCGAGAAAAGTTGGGAGAAAATCAACCTGGAAATGAAGGGCATTAATTTTCTAGAGTTTGATCCACCAAAGTATTTCACTGACTTACAAGATATTGTTAAACAACATGAAGAGCAAGACCTGGCATGGGAAATGAATATTTCACAGACTTCAAGCATGATTCCGGGTCTAGAGAGGAAGTTCATGGAACCCCATATCAAAGCTCTGGCAGTTTTATAACACTTAAGTATCAAATTGATCAAGTACAAGGAATGGGCCCCGATGGATCAACATAGGTTCCCATATGCAAACACATGCAGATACCTCTTCTTCTAGTGGTCAGAATATGATAGAAATAATCCACTGTAGTGAAAGGATCAAACGATATTATGAGAACAAAGAGATAACATATGCCACGTGTCATTTTGTTTCACTTAACACGACTTTTATTAGTTATTTTTATCTTAGTGATTCTTTATAAATAGAAATATTGAACTTGTGTTTGAGGGTTGATGGTTTTGGAGAGAAAGATTTTTCTGAAATTTTGTAATAGAACTATTTCTGTGCAAGTTTATTTTAATTAAGAAGTTCTGTTTAGAACCAAAGACACTTCTATCGTTTAAGGCGTGAATGTGTTTGGACCAAGGGGGATTATCTCTGTCTTTGGATTCAATATTTGCTTCTTTGTTGAGTAAGAGTTGCTATACCTGTATTTAAAGTTACCTTATGATGCTGTAACAATTCTTTTATTCTAATTGGTGACTAGAAATCGATTGTGTTAACTTGTGATTGATAATAGAGTATTGGAAATTACTTTTGTTGCACTGACTTCTTATCACATCTATGTTTCTTTTCTTTAACTGTGATCTCAGACGATGTTGAATGTACACTAATTAAAATGGTATTAATGCTAGTTTGGAGTTGTTTAGATATTCTTCTTTTGCATGCTAGGGTAAAGGTTATCCTAAACCTAACCTTCCCCCAAAACACATAGTTAGATTTTCTCTGTCATCTAGTATAAAGTTTTATCTTCCTTTTGTTTTAACGTTATAAAAAGAACCAGAAAAGAGAATTTCCTAGCCTAAGGAGAAGGATTAACAAAAAATACATATATGCCAATCACAATTAACACCCATCGATAAACCTAGCCAGATCACGAATCTGGAGAACTTTACCACTCATAAATCACTTACGAGTCTAATTAGGCCTCTTAGGTGGGTTTGGTTCCTGCTGTTGAGTTAAAGGGATCTCAACCCCATAAACATAATTGATGCTAGAAGGAGGGCCAACTAATTAATGGCTAATAATATTTTTGATAATATATCCCACATAGCCTATAGATTCAAAACAACCCACATGCATGGCTAGTCATTCTCAAGACATCCCACATACAGAGAGTACTCCCGAGACGAGTAAATCAACTCAATACAAGGAAGAAGAACACCTATTCCCTAAAATACCTGTTGGCACAGGGGAAAACTCAGGGTTCAACGCTACAACAACACACCAACAAAACCCTAACTACCGGCCCTTTAGGCAACACCTACGAAGCAGATGAAGTCTCACCCAAGGTAGAGGCAGGGGTGGTTGCAAGACTCAGGTGTCTGCAACCTTATCTGGGACAAATATCTATGATTATAATACTTAATAGATCACTTATCATCATTAGTTCATAATTATTTAACCACTATCTACTTCCCAGATAAAACAGAGGATCGCAACATTAACCCAGATCTAATGTATCTAAGCACTTAGCATAAATAAATGGATCAGACCTGGTAGATTCAAGCACTAAGAACATTCACCTATATCATATCTAACATCCAGATTCATCATAAGCACAAAGAATAAACATATCTATCTATCTATCTATAACAAGCACTTAGAAAATAACACATAAATATACCCAGGGGTTATGCCCACCAACTCTTCTTCTTTATTAGCTTCAATCAGTCATCTACATGTACTAAGCCACAAAAACCCTACTCCTCATAGGACAGGAGATTTTCTCACACCTCGCTAGATCCTCCTTCCCCGAGCTAGGTCTAGCACAAAGCCTTTCACAGTTTGTTACAACCACTTGCACTTAGCTCTACAAGTTTCTCACAATATGAATAGAGAATATACAAACCATACTTACACTTAGCACTTAGCTTATCGGCCTCTCTACTTATGTCACCTAGATACTTATTTATACTTTACAGAATAGGCCTAAACATGGGTAAAACCATGGGCCAACATCCCATACCCATTACATATTCCCAAATGCCAAAAAGGACCCAAAAAGGGGCCAAGATACCGCGATCTCTTCTTCATCTTGCGCTCTGTCTTCGATAGGTTGTCGAAGTCCCAAAATAGGTCAAAATTAACCAAGGATATGCCAAAACTTGGTCAAGGGCCAACAAGCCCCCAACACTCACCTGTGACTCGTCCCGATTCACTCTGGCCTGACTAGCTCTGCTTGGAACGCCTCGATCTTGGCTCGAACTGCTTCAACTTGTTGCTGTGCTACAACCTCCTGTTCAGGTAACTCTTAGATTACTGCATCATTGATAGGTCCCTCTAGATGTTGTTCTGCTGTAGTTACAACCTGCTCTACCTCTACTCCTTGGAATTCTACCTCTGTAAACAATTGATAGGCCTAGTCTTGTATGGGTTGGAGCCTCTGAGTTACTTCCATAAATATTCTCTAGATAGTATGGATTTGTTGTTGTGCAGTGCTTTGCTTTTGGGAGTGCTTCATTCTTTCCACAACTAACAGGGACTTTAGCTGCACCTATATATTTTCGGCTTGATACTTCGCCTCTTGGAGCTGTGACTCCAGTGTCTTCAGTTTCGGGTTCTCCGTGATTTGTTCATAGGTCTGGGCACTGCGATCAGTGAGTTTCTTACATTCCAGGGTAAGAGCCTTTAGCCTTTGAACTGTGCTCCAGGCGGTTGCTTCTCTTTGGTCTCTTACATCTTGTGGGGTCTCAGGTACAGTGCGTAGCTCCAAATATGCTGGGTGTTGCTGTAGCTGCTGGATGGCTTCTGTGAGCTGGTTCACCTATTTTGTAACTCATTCTTCTGCCTTGATTTCTAAGACTGTCACAGAGCGAAGTTCTCTGTTGACCACTTCTTTTACTTCGAGTTTCTTCGCAAGAAACTGTTCCTTTTCTTGCTGTAGCTGTGCTTTTTATTCATCAAACTTTTCTTGGAGATAAATCTTTTCCTGTTATGCAACATTTCATTGCTCTACGAGTACTCATTGTACTTGTGTCAAAGCCTGGGTGGCTTGGTCTGTTTCTTCCTGTGCTGGTCGAAGGCGAGCTTCAACTGTATTGGCTAGGCAGTGGAGTTGAGTTGGATCATCTTCCAATTCTGGCTCTCTCAACGCAGTGGAGACTGCGCAGCTGGACTGTAGGGCCTGCTGTACTCCTCGTATTTCAGTCTCAATTCAATCATACATCTCCTCTTTCTTTGATTCTTGTTTGTCTACTATTTCCAGTGAATCATCTTACATGGATTCTATGAGGAAGTCAAAGTCATCAGAGGTGAGAACAGTCTGCATCTTGGTCATGGTGGCCTTCGATTTCTTTCGGGAGGAAGGTTTCAGAGGCCAACCTTTCCTCTTATTCAGGGGATCAACCTCGTCTCCTTTATTCTGTTCGACTTATTTATCATCTAAATATTCACCATCACGTCCTTGCTCTGGTGATATGGAAGTAGTCTTCACAGATGCATTGTCTAATTGTTGGACCTCTTCGGTCTTCTTTGTCCTGCTAGCACTGGGTGTATCCTGCATATTTTCTGGGCTGTCGATGTTAGATATCTTTGCAGGGTCTATTGGAATAAGGAGGTCCGTCGACCAGTCCTTTGTGATCTCCTCCAAGTCCTCCTCCGTCAGCTTGTAGCAGGACTGAAGTTGTTGCTTGTTTTCGTTGGAGCGTGCTGTGATGTAAATAAAATGTCGATCTGCACTGAACTTCATCAAAGGTATGAACCAATGTAGATTGTTCGGAGTCATGCGAGGCTCAAAATATATGGCTATCTTCAGCTGATTCTAGTAGGTATGAAAAAGAACATTTGACTGCCACTGTTTATTCATATCGCTTGAATACCACAATGTACTGAACTTCGCGGCCAGTGGCTCAAATGGCTCAATGTACGTGAAGGTCATATCTTCTGGCATCTCCCAAGCAATAAAATATATAAGAATCAAGAGCCAGCTGAAATGAAATTCATATCCTTGATCCTTAGCTTCTCTGCAGTCAAGTTCCAACTGGTTCACCAGGTACTTAACCCAGTTCATCTGAAGGCCTTCCGTGCACTTCCCTGCGAGGTCAACTACAAAACCGGTGACTTGGGTAGGTCGGTTCTTTCGCACTAACTTCCCTGCAATCAACTGACAGGTGAGGCACACTGCGCCACTCTGGATAGAAGCTACCTTCTAGACTCGCATGCCCTTATCGACATTGCCATAAGTGTCCTTGATATTCTGGGCTAGAGCGCGATCTATGGATTTTCCTGGGTAAAACTCTTGTGGATCAGGTCCTTTCATACTCAACCCTGTGATTCGATTGATCATCGTCATATCAAATATTATACGGCAGTTTAACCAAAAATATCTACCATGGTTACAAGAAAACAACAACTTGACACATGCATTCACCTCCTGGTGTCTTCCGAAGTGGGGAATCTTCATGACTCTCAACAGGGTGGACTGCGTGAGGTTCATAGTCCACAACTGGGGGATTATCCTTGAATTCTTCCCTTTAGTTCTAGTCAGGTACTTATGTGGGGCGAGCATGTTATAGACTTTTCGATATACGAGTTTGAAGTCGCTAAACTTCAATGCTACAATCTTATCTTGGTCTGCTCGAACTGCGCGTATCCCCTTCGAGAGGTACGCCGTAACGAGGGTGTATTCGAAATATCTAGGCACACTGTCTCGATTTACTGTGCTTCTCAGAGGTGGTATATAGGCGGGTAATATGGTCGAGATCAATTTGGAATTTGCTAGATCATCCCTGTGCTTGGCTCATTTTTCATCTAATGGCTGAGATGGTCTAGCTCCATGAGAAATGGACGGAGAGGCTAGCAGTCCTCTCGTCGATGATGCTTGTACTCCTATAGACATCTACATGACTCTTTCAGTCATGAGGTCGATCAAAACTTCTTCAACAACTTTCTCTATAGCGCTCAATTCGTCCGACATACATGCTCAGGGTTAACAATCTCAGGTTCAGAAGGTAACTTAGACACAGTAATGGGATAGAGAGAAAGAGCGCGATGATCACTGTGAAAAATCAACTCAATCTGCGGGCTCAAATAATCGCTGGAAAAAGTGTTCTCGGTGCATTGTGTGATGGGATAAATAGGTAACTCGACAACAGGTCGCTTGCAATGGGTATGAAGCCTTCATTAAATCTATTCTGTCCATTATGGAACAGTCCCAACGGTCGGATGGCGAGCTATCTATCCATATATGTCTTTCTACCCATTCAGAGTGTTAGTCTAACGGTTATAATGTCCCCAACGACTATATTTATTCTCCATGGTGAAGTGCCATGTGTCACTATTTTGATATCCTTACGAAGCTCCAATTTTGCAAATTGTCCTTCTGTGAGGTTCCCTCTAGAACCTTCTGCAACTTGTCGATCTTAGCTCTCTTCTTACTTATATTTCTAGCCTTCTTCCCAGTGAGCTTCGTCTCAGTAGGTCTTTTTCCATTCTGATTCTTATCTTCTTGTGGCATATATACTTTGCACTGTTGAGATTATTTCCTAATATTCGAGGGTGATCCTTCTTCTTTATCTGGAATGGGTACTTCAATCTTCTGTGGGTCTTCCAGTGTTCTTGCAACTTCGACATCTGGGTATCTGGTGTTAAATAACTTCGATCTGTTCTTCTATTCTTCAATCAAGTGTGCGATCCTTCTAGTCATGAATTCTTTTAACTCTTTCTTCTGTTGTTCTAAAACTTCCTCTTCTTCTTGCCTTATGGCCTGATCTCTTTCAATCCAAGGTTTTCCTAGTAGCATGGTAAATGGGGCACTGTTCTCAATAAATTTAATAATCTCAAAATCTTCCTCTGTAGAATTTCCATTGGCATTCATAGGTATCCGAGTGAGATTTCCACATAGGTTTATCGAATTTATATTCCCAAGTTCTCTCTATCATTATATTCACCTTTTTTTCCTCATCTAGAACACAGTCAATGTCAAAGTCTCCTATTCTTGCTTGAAGGCATTCTTTTTCTTTGAATATCTCTGATAATCGAACATGTCGGTGGTCATTTAGGGTTTCTTTCATCTGTAGCATTACTTTCTCTGATTCTTTCTGGGATTCTGTCATAATCTTAGTTTCTGGATCTGCCTTAGCATTTTCTTGTCTCATGTTCATTTATTCAAGCTTAACAATCATTCTAGGACAATCCAATACTTCATGGTCCATAGCTTTACAACAAAGACAACTGGGTCATCTCCCAGGGCATTCCTTAGCAATATGTCCTAGTTTTCTGCAACTGTAACAGAGGGTTAATCCTCTCTTTCTTTTAAACGATCCCTATCCTTTCTTGTACTGCGCTAGGATCATGGTAGCTAACCTGCAAACATTTCTTTATAGGGTCCTACATACACTTATTAGTCCAAAAATTCTTTCTATGCATAGGTATAACATATTTGTCACTATTCTTATCAGATCTACTCATATCAAATCTTCTTTCATCTATTAATACCCTAGTTTTCAAGCTAGGATAGAATCTATCAAACATACCTAGATTCATACTATTGAAACAAAAATTTCCACTTATCTTACTTCTACAGAGCACAAAGCTTTCAGACCTAGAACTTTTCAATATTCTTACCTTTATCAGAGCACAAAGCTTTCAGATCTAGAACTTTTCAATATTCTTACCTTTATTAGAGCACAAAGCTTTCAGATCTTTTCTCTTTTAATAAAAAATTCTCAATTTTGCCTTTCTCAGAGCACAAAGCTTTCAGATATTACTTATTTTCTTCAGACTAGACTTCTTTTCCTGACACAGAGCTTGTCAAACTAAGTAGAGTACTGCGCACTAGAGCAACAGATCTACAGACAGGGCTTTCATAATTTCAGGTTGGATCTTTGCTCAAAGCTTCTTCTTCCTCAGTTCCCAACAATCATAGTTTCAGGTCTCGACAATGGAACCATTTGTTGGCATAGGAGTAGATCCAGGGTTCAATGCTACAACAACGCACCAACAAAACCCTAACTACCGACCCTTTCAGAAACACCTGAGAAGTAGATGAAGTCTCACTCGAGGTAGAGGCAAGGGTGGTTGTAGGACTTAGGTGTCTGCAACGTTAGCTGGGACACAAATATGTGATTATAATACTTAATAGAGAACTTAGCACAATTAGTTCATCATTATTTAACCATTATCTACTTCGCAGATAAAACAGAGCATCTCAACATTCACCTAGATCTAATGTATCTAATCACTTAGCATAAATAAATGGATCATACCTCACATATTCAAGAACTAATCACATTCACCTATATCAGATCTAACATCCAGATTCATCATAAGCACAAAGAATAAACAGATCTATCTATCTATATATATCAAGCACTTAGCAAATAACACATAAATATACCAACACATCGCATAAAGCAGAATAACATAGTATTTACGTGGTTCACCCACACCTTGGGGCTACGTCCACCAACTCTTCTTCTTTATTAGGTTCAATAAGTCATCTACATGCACAGAGCCACAAAAACCCTACTCCACATAGGACAGGAGATCTGTGCACACCTCGCCAGATCCTCCTTTCCCGAGCTAGGTCTAGCACAAAGCCTTTCACAGTCTGTTACAACCACTTGCACTTAGCTCTACAAGTTTCTCACAATATGAACAGAGMATCTACAAACCATAATTGCACTTAGCACTTAGCTTATCGACCTCTCTACTTATGTCACCTARCTACTTATTTATACTTTACAAAATAGGCCTAAACATGGGTAAACCCATGGGCCAACATCCCATACCCATTACATATTCCCAAATCCCAAAAAGGACCCAAAAAGGGGCCGAGATCCCACGATCTCTGCTTCGTCTTGCGCTCCGTCTTCGACAGGCTGTTGAAGTCCCAAAATAGGTCAAACTTGACCAAGGGTCTCCCAAAACTTGGTCAAGGGCCAAAAATACCTTACACTCTTCCCCACGAGGAGTTGAATATGTTGAGAAGATTCACAAGAGCTTACGCCTGACAAATTGGAGCGTTACCTTTAGCTCCTTTACTTCCATGTAGAAGACAAGTAAGCAGACCAGTTGTTGACACCCCTGAATAGGTTTTTGTTCACATGGTATAAGAAATGATAGATTTTTCACTTACTGAGATTGAACAACCCTTAATCTGATACCTGAAACACCAACTTGTAAATACTCTTAACCTGACGATTTTAAATATGACGATGAAGGGTCTAACTCGGATCGCTCAGCTTATGAATCAGAAGACATGGAGGATAACGATGATAACAATGAAGAAATGGGAATTTGAACTCAATATAATCAACCATGGTTGGCTAGAGATGCTTTGGCATTCCTAGGATGAGTGCATAACCTACCCCGACATCCAGAAAAATTACTCCCAAAATTTGACCTCAAAACCTCTGGATTGCCCGAGGACCATATCAAGAAGTTCATATTAGATATAAGATTGATGAATGTGCAACATGAAGATGTAGTGTGTAGTATTTTTCCCTATACCTTTGAGAGTTCATCCTTGAATTGGTATTTTAACCTGCCAGTTGGATCCATAACTAGCTGGATGAAGTTTCAAAAGGATTTCTTAGACAAATTTTCGAAAGAAACCACCACATGAGATTTAATGGATGAACTTTTCTCCACCACTATGAGTCCAAAAGAAAAGGTTAAATATTTCAACCGAAGGTTTACCACTATCTTGAACAAATTTCAACCCAAAAATAAACCTACCTGGGAGTTGCAAATTGAAGTATACGCTAACGCTCTCCCAACTTCTATCTCCATGTTTGTAAAAAGGGCTTCCAAACATACCTTGGCCGAAAATTTCAAGGAAGCTAAAATGATTGAATTCCAAATGAAAGGATGCAAAGAAGGTCAAATCTCACTGATAAAAAAAGAAACCCACCCTCTACCTAAGAGAGGACTTTTGTTAACAAGACCCCCGATAAAACAAACAGAACTAGGTCCTAATAAAGAAGGAGGAGATATAGAAAACCTGCAACGAATGATAAAAAACTCTCCAATGAGATCGTAGATATGAAAATGAATGTTGGGAAGGGAAACCAAAATCAACGACCTTATAAAACCTTTTTAAAAATAAATCCACCTTTCAAAGCTATAGAACCTCCTCCAGCTAACCTAAACATCGACTTAGGGATTGTAGGATATGAATATTTCTTCATGTACCACCAAGAGAATCATTCAGAAAGGGGATGCCCCCAATGGGTGCATGCTATGAATTTAATAGTTAACCGATTCCTAGATGAATGGTCCCTAACCAAACAACCCAATGGCTCAGCAATAAAATCCATCGTTCAAGAAAGTCAAGAGCCACCGGAAGAGACAACCATGATGTTATGGGATTCCAACCACCCGATTCATTTCAACAATGTCGCTGAAGTGCAAGAACCTCCCGCTAAATTTATAGCTATACAGACACGAAGTAGAAGCCAACCTGTCCAAACTAATCCCACCACTACTCAGTTATCTAGAGGGAATCAAGCGACCGATCACCCAAAACCCCTATTTTCTTCTCAAAATAATCCCACAAACATACACACACAGGGAGTTCCTAAGCTAGACTATAATGTGGTAGAATACTTGAAGAAGATGAAGGCTAACGTTTCTGTCATGGATATGTGTAGGATCCCTCAAGAAAAGGATATCTAGTTACAGGCCTTAAAATCAATAAAATCCCCTATGACAAGCACTGAACTAGGTGAGGTCCCATCTCCCACATATTTAACAAATAAACCAAGTGTGAACGCTTTCTCTTTAGACAAAAGAGGAAAGTCTTTTGTTCCTCCTTTCCTTTTAACATTTGAAGTCTTTAAAATAAAACTACATAATTTCCTAGTCGATTCAGGGGCATCTTCCAATGTCATGCCATTGTGAATCTGCAAGAAATTGAACGCAACCCTGCTCAAAAGTGATAAACACATTATACAAATAGATAAAACTCAGGTGAAGGTTATTGGGGAACTTAAATATGTCATGATCAAAATGGCTACACACCCAATTTTTTTTCAAGTAATTGACATGATAATCATAGTAGACATCACAGAGGCCTATGGACTGTTACTTAGCCAAGATTGGTCCGAGAGATTAAATGGATACTTTAGTATTGACTGGGATCACCTCTAGTTTCCATTAAAGGGACATACAAACATGATTAGGATCGACAGAGAAAGATATCTCAAACATATTTTCACTAAATTAGAGACTCCAAACGAACCCTCGTCGGTAGATTTCCCTGTCTTAGGAAACTACTCCTATGATTATGATTTCGACAATTTCACCCCTCTCTCATCTAACATACCTCTCACTCAAAACTCCAAAATGACCTTTCAATTAAACCTACTGGAAGCCTCAAAAGAAAGCATCTTCTGTCAGGATTCTCCATCAGAAGTAGCAGACAGGGAAGATGAAAGTGAGAAAATATCTAGGCATGAAGAAGTTACTAATTTTCCTCACAAGTTTGGACACTCTACTTTGATGGTTCTAAATCGCAAGAGGGTTCTGGAGTAGGATGTATCCACATTGACCCAAAAGGGAAACAAAACTTCTTATCCCGCAGATTAGAATTTGAATGCACTAACAACATTGCTGAATATGAAGCTCTAGTCCAGGGACTAAACAAGGCCATAGACTTAAATGTCAAAGAATTGAAAGTTTTTTGAGACTTAGAAATTATCATTAGACAAGTAAAGAATACCATTCATTGCAATTCACCTCACTTGAGGAACTACCAAAAAGAAGTACACAGGCTAATAGACAATTTTGAGGCCTTCAACATTACCATTGTTCCCAAGAAAAAGAATAGTCTTACTGATTCTTTGGTCACCATAGCCTCAAGATTATCTCCTTTAGAAGACTATGAAGCCTCAAGGTTTGCCGTGGAATTTCTCTACATACCGTCGGTGCCTAACAACATTTCTAACTGGAAAGTCTTTGAAGGCGATGAACATATTGTAGATTTCCTGACTAACCAAGAGAATTTTAAGGATTTGGCCATTAATGATGAAATATTCCAACAACTACTCACATAATCGAATCTCCATGAACAGAAAAGGGGCATAGATCACCCCAATGAAAAACCAAAGTTTCACACAATACCAAAAGGAATGGCCAATCTGGAGAACCTTTTCGACCTAAGAGAAAGATTTAAAGGGATGAAAAATGCAAAAACAGGGAGCTCATGCACTATATAAGAAACTATAAAACTAGGCACCCCCGAGAACCCCAAGAATGTCAACCTGGGTAAGGAAGTATCCAAAGAAGACATGAAGGCTTATCTTAAACTGTTTAAAGAATATCAAGATGTCTTTGCTTGGTCCTACCAAGAATTGAAAATGTATGATACTTGCATTATCCAACATACGATCCCATTAAAATATGGAATAAAACCCTTCCAACAAAATCTTAGAAAGTACCATCCATGTCTGGAACCCCTAATGTATCAAGAGTTGAAAAAAATTATTAGATGCTAGGATTATCTTTCAGGTAAGACATTCTGCGTGGGTAGCCAATCTGGTGCCTGTTATAAAGAAGTATGGGGAAATATGTTTGTGTGTGGTTTTTAGAAACCTTAGTAGAGCATTAAAAAAAGATAACTACCCAGTACCACCCATGGAACAACTCTTGCATAAAATATCTGGATCTGAAAGTTTTTCGCTCCTATATGGTTTTTTGGGATATAACCAGGTCCTAGTTTCAGAAGATGATCGATTAAAAACTACCTTCCGAACCAAGTGGGGGACCGTTGCTTATAAATGCATGTCTATTGGTTTGATCAACGCAGGGGCAACTTTTCAGATGGAAATGGATGTAACTTTTCGAGGATTGATTAACAAATGTGTGTTAGTCTATTTAGATGATGTAACAATATACTCAAAAAATAAGGAAGACCACATTCAACATCTGACTCAAATCTTTGAAAGGTGTAGGAAGTATGGAATATATTTGAACACTAAGAAGATCATCTTTGGTGTAGAGGAAGGAACATGATTAGGTCATATCATCTCTCGAGAAGGAATCGACATCGACCCTCAGTGGATCAAAGCGATAGCTCAACTTCCTTTGCCTCACAATAAAAAGGCCATGCAATCTTTTTTTGGGAAAACCAACTTTGTGAGAAAACTTACTCATGACTTCGTTGAAACTGTTAAACCTTTACAAAAAATGATTCACAAATATGCAAAGTTTAAATGGGATGAAGAAAGGAGAGGAGGTTTTAATAACATCAAAACTTCCATCTCCCAAGCACCAGGGCTACGGAGCCCTGACTTTGGCAAATATTTTTTCCTTTATACGTTTTCTTTTGACCAATCCTTGGCTGCAGTACTTACCCAAAAGGATGATGATAACAATGAAGCAAAAATGTCCTTTATGAGCACCAACCTCCAAGGAGATGAACCAAACTACCCTTCTATATACAAGCAAGCTTACGCAGTATATAAAGCAATCAAGCATTTTGGATCCTATATCCTGAAAAATCACATTAAGGTCATAGTACCAAATCCAATGGTATGATATCTGTTCACTCAAGATGAGATGTGAGAAAGGAGGGGAAATTGGATGGAAATCGTTCAAGAATTTTATCTAGACATAAAATCGGCCAAAATAGTCAAAGGACAAGGATTGTGGAAATTGGCGACTGAGGGCCAAGATCCGATCAATAAGGAAGACCTTAGTTGGGAAAATGAACTATCATTATGGTGCGAAGAAGCCTTATACGTACCTCCTGAGCAAGAATCATGCTATGGAAACTTGTTTTATCTCCTGCATCATGGAACTTGTCTAGAAAACCTAAACCCTAGAGAAAGGAGAGCAGTTAGGTTAAAATCCTCTCAATATCACCTCATAAATTCCGTGCTTTTCCACGTGAACTACGATGGAGTACTCCTTATATGTCTTGAACATAATGATGCAGAAAATGTACTCAAAGAACTCCATGACGAACCAACAAATGGACATTTTGCAGGAGAAACCATGACTCACAAAATATTAAGGGATGGTTATTATTGGCCCACTTTGTTCAGAGACGCTCATGCATATGCCAAGAAATGTAAATATTTTCAAATGAGCGTCGATAGGGAAAAGAGACTAACCATTCCACTCTAGCCAGTGACCATATCCAAACCTTTTGAGCAATGTGGAATAGATGTCATTGGAGAAATTACTCCAAATTCTTCGAAACAACATAAGTATATCTTGACTGCAACATATTATTTCACAAGGTGGACATTGGCTATCTCTCTCACGAACATTAATGAAAATGTAGTGATCCAATTTTTAGAACAACATCTAATAAAAAGGTTTGGGATGCCTTCCATCCTTCTTTTTGAAAATGTTACCTATTTTTCTTCCACACGCTTGGCATAATTCACCCTTGATAAAGGGATCATAATAAGACATTCTACAAACTATTATCCATAAGGGAATGGAGTAGTAGAGTCAACTAATAAAAAACTGGTGCGAATTTTAAAAAGGACAGTTGTTGATAATCAAATAAATTTGCATAATGTACTTCATAATGCTCTCTGGGACGATAGAGTGACACCTAAAGAAGCCATAGGAAAATCTCCATAATTTCTGGTATATGGGCAAGAAGCCATTCTCCCAAATGGATTGTACCTTCCATCTTTACAACTTGCCCATGCATCAAGAGGTCAGCCCTCATCCTCTCTAGAGAAAAGGATTGATACCCTTCTCATGTTGGATGAAGAAAGGGAAAAGGATAAAGTTAAATTCACCTCTCATAAGCAGGTAGTTAAAATATGGTTCGACAAACATAAGGACACATTTTTTTTTTTGAAGTAGGATACCTAGTATTAAAGTGGGATAAAGTAAATGAGTCCAAAGGAAAATACTAAAATTTACAAAATCTATGGCTCAGACCTTTTCAGGTGGCCGAGAAGATAGAAGCAGGAACATACCGGTTGCAAAATGTGAGGGGTGAGTCTGAAACCCTCTTGGTAAACAGCCAGGCCCTAAAACAATACTTCTCCTAAAAAAAATGTCTTTTGATGTTTTGTTTGAGTTTATTTTTCTTTTTAGCATAGATTTTGATCAAACTAAGTGTCTGGGTTTAGCAGAGACCGGTTGCAAATACCTTTTATTTTCTTTGTTTTGAATGTTATTTTCTTTAATTAAGTTGTTTTTTGTAAAGCAATGGTTGATTTTAATAAATATAGCAGAACAAACTCTTCTTCTGACCCACACTGGCATGCAAAATAAGAGACACTGAACAAACACAAATTTTCAAAGAAGATCTTCATCTTTTCTTTGCAAGTGTACTACCTTCGTAAGTGATGAAATAGTCGCCCGATGGTCTGGTAAATCTGAAAGGAAATGATGGATAGTTGGAAAGTATCACATGTACTTCTAGACAGAGCTAGGAAAGGATTCACCTTAATAGTTTCACCTTGCCAATAAAAAATGTCCTCCACTCTGACTCACTCATGACATTTCTTCTAGAAGAAAATGATATATATTAAAAGAAGTGCAAAGTCTGAGAGGGTATGAAGATAACTTCACTGGGGCTATGGATGCTCATTGGTATCAGATCAAGGTCTGTGATGTCAGGGTGACTCCACCGGGGCTATGGAAACCGTAACAACGAAATAATAATAACTGAAAAATGGCCTCAAGCCAGTGGATGCCTTGCCTGACTCTTGACAAAGAAGGGCGTGGGCCACATTAAAAAGGAAAGTAGGTGAAAAAAGGGATGAAATACATAGGTGGATCCAGATTCAAGAACCTTGGGAAGTTGTGTACACATTGATAGGAAAGGATCTGTTGAAAGCAAAGCCAAATGGTTTCTCAATCATATTTTTGCACCAGCTAAGACCAAAGGAAGGAGCACAGATTCTATTTTCACCTAGAGAATCGCCATTTGTTGAACACTCAACACACCCTAAAAGTATTTGTGAAATATTTCTCTTTTTGGGTACCACTTTTCATTTTTCTAAGTCAGAGTCTGTATCGTGGATGAATGAATTTTCTTTATTTTATGTCATTAAAGCTTATCATCGACCATTTTGTTTGGTTTTGACGGATTGATTTTTTCTAAGTAACAATGCGCGATAGGCCCAAAAGGTGCATGGTGTAAACCTTTTAACAATCTTCGATTGACGAAATTTGGCTTATATGATAGTCTTTTAACATCACCGATACCCTTCGACGTCGACGAGTTTCAAGAGGTAAATCACAAACAAAAGAATCCACCATTACCAATTTCTGATCATCGACACATCTTTGGTGTCGATAGAATTCGAGAGACAAAACTATGGAAAATTTCACTTTAAACACTTCGCCGATCGCCGATCGCCGATCGCCGATCACCGATTGCCAATCGCCGATCGCCGATCATCATTATGATGTCAGAAAAACATAGTGCATAAACAAAACTTATGTCTAAAGGAAATCACTGATGCCGAAGAAATGTTTCCCACGAAAAGGTCGAAATCAACCACCACGTGTCTTTGATGTGTAAATAGTTCATACAACACAACTTTCTTTCCCTACATCATCTCTTGATCTTTCCCGTGTCATGCCCACATCACGAAGTCAAAATTTCCATGTCATCACTGTATGGAGTTTTGGGTCGGTATCAGAGATTTTGGCTAAAGGTATTAATGAAAAATGTTTAAGAAAAGTGTCGACACCACTCGTTTTCTATCAACAGACTGATAGGAAATCATACGATGGGGGTTTTCATCGAACCTTCCACATTCTACATCGGTGATCTTGGACGCCCTACACTTTTTTCCATTTCAAGCCCCTTCCTTTTTCCCTCAACGCCGATCATACTAGTGTTGAAAATATGAGAAGGGACGATAGTTTGATGGGATACTTTCGATAGGGATAAGATCAAATTTTGTTATTTAAGAGGACAGTTAATGTTTCGCTCAACCCACGTTACTATCCCCCGTGCTGACCTAATAGTAGAAGTTTGAATCTTCCAATGAACTACGAAGTAACCTACTCCTGTGCCGCCAATTTGCATTGCATTTAATCCCGGGCATGGTTCAGATTTAGTGATGGATTGTGCAGGGCACATTTACAACCTTGAATTTAAGAACTGATGCGACAAGGTAAGTATGCTCTCCGTTTAAATTACAAAGACATATTCAAACGCACCATTTTGTGCACAAATATTTTATTCCCCAGAGTAGTCAAAGGAGTGAGAGACCATGTCGAGGATCTTACAACCGATCTTTAACTCTAAACTAGGTTAATATTGTGCTAGGAAGAGGTATGCATTTTCTTCATCATTTCTACATTTGAAATTGCATCCATAATACTTTTAGAGGTGGGTATCTCACTCTATATGTTTGCAGAAAATGCCTCCAAGAAATCCGACAACCAGGTGCTCACCAAAGACACCCAAATTAAAGGAAGAAGAGGTCGGGGAAGGATATACACTGAGTGATGCAAGGGAGTTGGATTTCACCTCAAATATGGAATCAGTTATCCACACATCCACCAAGAAGCAATTTTTCCAGCCTCCAACATTCAGTGACATAGAAACGACCACATGGTCTAAAGTGGTGCTCTTGCATTGGGGTGACCTGTACAACAAAATTAGTCAGGAGGACTAGCATGAGTTCACGCCTCATAGCAATCCATATGTCTGAATAGTGGATGATGAGGTGTTTCCAAACATTCATAGGTCAAATTTTCTTCGGTGGCTTGCCAGACCCCAATTCTGTCCTGCATCGAGAACTTGGGATGGATAATTTACCATGCTGACATAATAATGTGCACCATCAACAATGAACAAGGCGAGTGTGTTGGTGTTTTCCTTTCGACGGAGGTACATAAATACAACAAACTTGAAGACCCAGTGGAAAGGCTAAACACATACTTCGTAGTCAAGTTCTACAAGATTCATGATACTATTCGATTGCTAGCCTCGTGGTGGAAAGAAGACAAGAAATTCAAAAATAGGAGCACTGGATGGTACAACACAATAAATCTCCAAGAGCCATGCATGTATCTGATGGCGTTAATCTGTTGATTATATGGAGAAAATGATTGCTCCAAATTTTCAGATGCATGGATGCCCTTAGAATACACCATTGAAATTTTGAGGAGCAACTTCAATATATGATCCATTATATCCAAGAAGCTCAGTATAAATCTCTCACAGGCTCATACACCAAAGGAAGGAGAGGTTCCAACCTTATACATGGCATCCTACTTGTTGGATGTAATTTGCGTAAGGAACATTTTTGTAGGTATGAATTTGAGCTGGCATATTTCAGAATTGCCTATACATGTCTATTTCAACATATTGTAGGAACATAGATACAAGAGATCATATGATTTAATATGTGATGAGTTCCTATCCAGGGTATACTTCCTCATCTTTAGAAAAGAGTGCCCTCGACTTTTGGTGGCGGCAAAGAAGATGATAGAAAAATTTGGCCACCAGTACTTCGAAGAAACTAACACTTCTATTAGAGTGCTCGGAGCTACCGACACACCCCACCTTCTCCCTGTTCATGTCCTGGATCACCTCATTTTGGGGGAGATATACTACTAGACCATATTGCAAGGCCAATGCCTCCCTGGTCAAAGAAAATAAGAGATATTTCATTCCCTATGGTTTCCACATAGGATTTTACATGGTCAGAGACATTGCGCATGTGAAACATGAGGGATTGAATCAAATCGAGTAACAATTTAATATAGGTCACTTTCACAAGCACGATCCCAAGGGATTAGTTCCCCAACATGTGACGTAGGTATCCTCCTATTGGCTGTATGATCATGACAATTTTTAAGATGAAATATTCACTGAAGGCGCCTAGGACTGGGAGGACGTACTGTAAAGAAGGGCCAACCTGAGTATGACTAAGTTCAAAGCGATGTCCCTGGATGAGTAGGTTGAGACAATAGAGAATCCAACTCAAGAATCTCTTAGGGTAAGAGACGAAAGCAGAACAATAGAAGAAACAAAGGCATGAAGGAGGGGAATGATATTACTGGAAGATGCCCAAAGATCCATACAAAGGGAAGAACAAGATTCCCCACTTAACCCTTTGATTGAACCGCTGAGGATTACCTCGATCAACACCAGTGACAAGTAGGTAGAGATGAATGGCTCAAGTTCTGATCCACCAACATAAATTTCCGATCAAGAAGAAATTGTCCAGGTGAGATCCCCGATAACAACTGTAGTTCAACAAAGGCCAACATGAGTATCAAGCGAGACAGGTGTGCCAACCATTCTTGTGGACCTAATCATTATATATGATGATGATGAAGGCTCATAGGTTTCACACATATCTCTGGTTTTAATCACCCAGGAGGAAATCCCAGGCGAAGTATCTTCTCTAGCTCCTGATGAAATTGTACCGGAACCTTGGGAGGGTGGCCAGGACGCCAGAATCACTATTGATGCTGGATTTCTCAGTTCACTGGAATCACAACCAACATGAGAGACTCGACAACATGGTGCCAGCTCCAAAGATGACATGGACATGGGTGAACAAGGAGGAACAATGAAGCTACCAAAAATTGACACCCCACCAGCCGAACCTTCAATTGGTATTGAGCTTCCGCCTACTCCCTCATATAGAGTGAAAACATAACTGATATTTGAAACTAGGCAGGATGACTAGCCTACATAGCATCTAGGATGACCATCCGAGTGGGCCCAAACTTGAAACAAAACAAGAACCAACACATGCAGAAACAATATAGCATCTCTACACACCAGGAAGCCTCAGAAATACGTTGTCCTGGGGAGATAAGAAAATTCCAGAGCTTGTAGATGAAATCGCTGACGTGTAGACCATTGCTTATGACAAGAAGAGAAAATCCATGATGAAAAGAACAATTGAGAAAATAAAAATCACCTTGGATAGCACTATGTTCATAACCACAAAAGAAACATTATTTGATACAGAGCATGATAATATGACCGAACTCATTGGAGCTAGAATGGCCATAACGGATGCCACACTTGAT
>SNQJ01S0000906.1:287451-304329 GCA_010110895.2 Picea sitchensis | reverse complement strand
TGCAGTCATATATATATATATATATATATAACATCGATGTATATATCATATATCCACTGATGTATATCAACTACAACAGCATTCAATGCTAAACAGTAAGCTGGTTATTGTTAGCTATAAAGTGATATGTTCTTCTATTTTATAAGACCAACTTTCATCCAGACTTTCAGTTTATGGCAAAAATATGTACGTTTCTAAAATAGAATCAGACCAAACTGACGTAAAGAAAATGAGCACAGAGAGTAGAATATACGCAGCTCGGTAGGAGTGCACACAGGAACAAACAAATGACTGATATGAAGAATAGTATAATGAGAAAAGGGGGAGTATAAATTCCATGGATATCGTTGAATCGTCGCCATTATTTCTTCTTCATCTTATCAGTGCGTTCGTGCCTCATTCAAAGCCTAAGCCTTGCAAATACGGAAAATGTACACAGATCGACGGAATTGCAGATGGAAAATGACAGAGTGATGCCATTAAAGAATAATGAATGACCGTCAGACAGTGAATGCACGGTTGTAGCGGTAGCTTTGATAAGAGAACAATGATTGAAGCACCATGAGTTGACAGCCATAGCTTAGGATTTTGGAGATGAAAGGTGACCATGTAAATAGGGAAACCTGCAAGAAACTTGTGCTTTTTGAATACATGCATGTCAAGTTGGCGAACCAGGTATGAAGGCGAACCAGGTACCAGGATCGTCGGATCCTCATAGTCCCTCCCGAGGGCCATCTCCTGGCTACAGGTCCCTGCCTTTCTAGTTATCCAGTCAATGACTTGTTTGGTTACTGAGCTCGTTCCGTCTGGGTCTTTGAATACGTCTTTTGTCTCTGCTCTCGGTCCAACTCTCTCAGTGTCGTTTCTTGCTGACTAGTCCTGATTGTATCTGGCCTTTTCTACCTTTTCTTTTCGGACTGTCGGCCACTGTCTCGCTCTTGTCTTTTAGCTCTGAAAGGGATTGGTTAACTATGTCAAAACCTGTGCTCCACTGACCGTTCTTGCTCTTCGTCAGCACTCCTTAGCCCTTCTTTCGGTTTGCACAGTTTTGTGCAGTGGGCCGGTGTGGTCCCCCAGCGGTTATAAAACGGACCCTCTGTCCAGTAACCTTTCGCACCCAGCTGACGAACTCTTTTGGAATCAGGAGGGACTATTTGATAAAATAGATTCCCTGGTACATAGTTCTCCGAAGCTTCCCTCCAAGTTTTTTTCAAATAGTTCTTTCGCTCCCGATGAATCTCCTGTTGGAATAGGTCTCCCACCTCTAACTAGAGCGCCTATCCCGAGAGCTCCATCTGCTATCGACAGGTCCCTCCCTGCTTCCTCTTCCTTTTTACCTCCCCACTGTCCTAGTAGATCTACCCATCCGGAGGTTTTTAAAACTCAGACATCCCCTCACCGACCTGCCTCTTTTGGGCGAAAGGAGTGGAGAGCAAACAAAAGAACTAGGCACTTAGTGCTGGGCGACGGAATGGGCCTAGAAAATCTTTGTAAGATGTCCATCTGTTCACTGGTTGGTCGTATTTCCTATAAAAGTTTGAGCGCACCCCCCCTGGAGGACTGGATAAAACTCAATTGGTTACCGATCCTTGGCTACTGCCCGGAAGTACTTTTTCTAAAAAAAGGATGGCTCTGCTTCTCCTGCAGATCTCCTGAAGACGCCACGCTGCTTTTATCTTCCTTATGGGTCTTTGGAGGAAGCAACCTCATGCTCAAACGATGGCGTATGGCGTTCAACCCAGATTCCGACTACTTCCAGCACAAACATCTGTGGGTATTGCTCCCGGGTCTTCCACTCCACCTCTGGAATGAAGATGCCTTTAGAGCTATTGGCAACTCCTTGGGAAAGTTCATTTCTCTTGACACCCCTTCTCTCACGGGTTCTTCGAGGAAGTTGGGCAGGGTTCTGGTCGAGATGGACTTATCGGTGGGTCTGCCGGAAACTCTTGAGATCGATTGGCGAGGGAGGAAGCTTCTACAGAACCTGGATTACCTTGGAATCCCGTTCAGATGCAACCGATGTCGCGAGACAAGCCATCTTCCCCGAGCATGTCCTGGTAAGTCCAAGATCGATCCCCCTGATGATGATGTCGACCTGCTTTTAAACCCCCCTGCCTATCAGTCTGCTGACCCTTCCCTTGCCTACTTGGATGTCCCCCCTGACCTTCCCTCTCTGCCTTTCCCTGGATAGCCCGATTCTCTGTCGACCAAGCTCTCTCTATTGTGCCCTGCGCTCTATAACTCTCTCACGGCTTCTGAAAAGGATTTTGTAAATCGCCTTGGCTGGTCTTCTCCCTCCTCCCCCACAAAGCCCTCCTTACCGCAAGTCGAGTTGCCTCCTTTTACCTCTCCCCCGGCTCCTTCCCTTGAGTGCTCCCTTCCCTCCACCGTGAATATTTCCCCCCCTCCACCATCGCCTTTACTCCCTTCCATGTTTCCGATCCTACAGGACGGTTCCTCTCCCAATCCTGTAGTCCTTGAAGATCCTTCTACATTACTTCCTGGTTACAATCAACCGGTCAGGGAAGAAGATTCCCTCTTGGCAGTGCTGAGCTCCTCTACACCTACTCAGTTTCTCCCGGAAAGAGCCTCCCAGTTACCAGTTTTTCGGGGTAAAGAGATCATAGCTCATTCCACAGAAGTGGGTATGTCTTCATCAATCCATACAGATACTCCCAACAAATCTTTTGCATGGTCGTGAGGTATCGGTGTTGAGCTCTCCCCTCTCCAGACGAGGAGCGCTAGGAAGAAGAAAGAATGCTCAGTCACTCAAATTGCAGTCCCGGGAGTCCCAACTCATGATGGAAAGGCCCTTAGAGCATTGAAGGCCATAGCACGTTCCAAGTAATGATAGTGTTCTCTCTGAACATACGAGGGATCGGAGGCACCCTCAAGGCTGCCTCCTTCCATAGACTTCTTGATCACTCCAAACCAGATGTCATTTTTTTACAGGAAACCCTTGCAGCTGATCATACTTCCAGAGATTTCTTGCATCTTTTTCACCCCCTTTGGGTCTTAGCGGCGTTAAATTCCATCGGCAACTCTGGTGGCATGCTGGTGGCCTGGGATCCAACGCTTTTCGATTTAAAGCCCTTCTTGACCTGTGGAGGTATTTTGTGTATAGGCAGTTGCTTCACTACTAATCAGGAACTGACGCTCTTAAACGTTTATGGCCCATGTCAAGACAAACCTCAATTCTGGACTCACCTTGCAAACATCGACATCCTCTCCCTTCCAAACCTCATTCTAGGAGGCGATCTCAATATCACTCTTTCATCTGATGAACATTGGGGAACAACTTCATTGTCAGGCTCAGGTATTAATCTCTACAGAGACCTCTTCAAGACCATGAACCTCATTGAAATCTTGCCAGCCAGACTTGTTCCTACCTGGCGAAACGAAAGAAGGGGCTCCGAGGCCATTGCCAGACGTCTCGATCGCTTCTTAATCTCCGAGGGCTTCTTCTCTTCCACCGTCTTCCCAACCTCATGGGTTGAGCTTCCTTTCATCTCCGACCATGCGCCCATCCTCCTCAACTTGAACCTTCCCATCCGGCTCAAGCCCTTTCCCTTCAAATTTAATCATCACTGGTCCGACTCAGCTGACTACTCTGCTCTGGTATATTCTGTCTGGATAGATCCGTGTTTTCTAAGTGAAAATAATCCTCAGTTGAGAATCGTTTTGAAATTGAAAGCCCTCAAAGAGCACACAAAAGCTTGGTGTAAACATAAGAAGGCTACGGAGGAGATCACTCTGAATAGGTTGGAGATTGAGATCACACATCTCATCTTAAAATTTACCTCCGCGGCCCTGTCATTGGAGGACGCGACTTTTTTAAAAGCATTGGAGAAAAATAGAGATGATCTTCTGCGGGAAGATGAAAAAAGCTGGAGGCTCCGAAGCCGTGCGACCTGGCTCAAGTGGGGTGACTCAAACTCAAAATTTTTCCATAGAGTTGCTAGCCACAACATAAACAAGAAATTAATCTGGTCCATCGATAGTGAAAACGATGGGACCATCCGTGGACAGGAGGCACTCAAAAAGGAAGTTGCCTCATACTTCGAACGCCTTTTAAAATCCAGCGGTGGCCACATCCTACCAACAAAAGTTTCTACTGCCAGCCTATTCACAAACTTGGTTACTGTGACTGAAGCCTCAGATCTTTATAAACCCGTCTCACTGCTAGAGCTAAAGAATATTTTGTATCTTTTCAAAAAGGAGAGGAGTCCAGGACCTGATGGCTGGACGGCAGAATTTTTCACCTACTTTTTTGATCTTGTTGGACCGGATCTTCTTCTGATGGTGGAGGACTCTCTCATCAAAGGTAAAATTTCCAGTAGTCTAAACTCCACCTTCCTGGTTTTAATTCCAAAAGAAAACATTTCGACTTCTTTCAACAACTTCAGATCGATCTCCCTTTGTAACCTAGTTTACAAACTAATTTCCAAAGTCATATCCAATCGGATTAAGTTGGTTTTGGAAAAGAGTCTCTCTGTCGAACAACTCCGGTTTTTAAAGGGAAGAAGGATCCAAGATGCCATCAGTGTAGCCCACAAGTGCATTCACAACATCATCCAAAAAAAACAAAAAGCATTGGTTATGAAACTAGATCTCAAAAAGGCATTTGACAACATCGACTGGGATTTCCTAAGACTAATCCTCCTCTCGATTGGCTTTGGTGATAAGTTCACAGACTGGATTATGTCCTGCGTCACAAGTGCAAACTTTGCAGTGCTGATTAACGGGGAGGCATCTAGATTTTTTAAAAGCGAAAGGGGGCTCCGCCAGGGATTCCCACTATCTCCCTACCTCTTTATCTTAGTTATGGAAGGCCTTAGCCTTCTCCTCTCTAAAGGCCTCTCCGAGCACCGCATCACAGGTATAAAGGTATCCAATCACATCAGAATCATTCACCTTATGTTTGTGGATGATATTCTTTTATTATCCAAAGCTGATTTAGAGGAATGGCTTGCGCTCATGGACATTCTTCAGCTCTTTTGTTCAGTTTCGGGGATGTCCATCAATCCAACAAAGTCCACTGTCCACTTTTGGGGCTTAATAGAGGCCGAACTCTCTCTTTTCAAAGACTCCTTCCCCTACTCCTTTTTTGACTTAAATTCAGGTTTCAGATACCTTGGATACCAGCTAAGGTCGGGAGCCTCCTCCTCAACTGACTCGACCTGGCTGGTTGCAACCTTTGAAAGAATAATAGGTTTCTGGTGCAATAAATGGTTGTCCCTGGGTGGATGCCTTATCCTGGTCAAGTCAGTGTTACAAAGTCTGGCTGTTTTTTGGATGTTATTGGAACAGATACCCTTCAAAATCATTACTCTGCTTCGCAGACTCTCTTTCAATTTCTTGTGGAACGATCTAGCAAGTAAACGCCGCTTCCATCTTTGTAGCTGGCAGACTCTCTCTAGAACCAAAAGGGCAGGGGGATGGGGACTTAAGAACCTTTCCATCTTCAACTCGGATTTACTAGCTTGTTCTTTTTGGAGAGCGGTCTCCATTGATAATATTTGGCACTGTGTCATCAAGGACAAATATCTAGGTGCCTTGCCCCTCCCTCTTTGGCTGCGAAAGACACATCTAATTCAGAAGTGGGCTTCTCCCTTCTGGAGGGGTCTGGTCTCATCCTCCCAGGTGATCCTTCATTGGCTCCGATGGCAGCCAGGATCGGGTGAAGAAATCAAAATTGACAGAGATAAAATCATCTGTTTAGATGACCACTTGATTCTCTCCCTGCCGCTCAGATCGCATTTGCTCTCCTTAAAATTTTGTACTCTGGCTCAGTTGAAGAAGGCGACCGGTGCCTTCCCCCTCCCGGATCAGTGGCTCCTTAGCAGCGACCTGTCTCTCAGCGGGCCCTTGGCCTTGGAATGGGATTCCTTTACGGTAGCTTTAAAATGTGTTGGTCTCTCCCTCTCTGACGCTCGGGATTCTCTTATCTGGGCCGAGAGTGACGGTTCAGGCAAGGTCTTTGCCAAGAACGTCTATGCGGCTCTCCTGCCTAATAGGGACGTCGTAGCCCATCCTCAGTGGCTCCGTCGGATGTGGACCTGGTCGCTCCCCTTAAAGCTCAAACTTTTTATTTGGCTATGTGCTAGTGACAAAATACTTACCTGGGAGATGCTCCGTAGAAAAGGATGGCAGGGCCCTGGATTATGTGTACTTTGCAGCCGTGCCTCGGAGGACATCCATCACTTGCTAATACACTGTAATTTTGCACAAGAAA
This sequence comes from Picea sitchensis, assembly GCA_010110895.2. Taxonomy (NCBI): domain Eukaryota; kingdom Viridiplantae; phylum Streptophyta; class Pinopsida; order Pinales; family Pinaceae; genus Picea; species Picea sitchensis. The sequence goes on along the minus strand of SNQJ01S0000906.1, from coordinate 298,094 downwards.
TTTGGAATCGCATTATGCAACACTTCTCCCTACCCTTCAACTGGTCTAGCGCCTCTATTACAGAGTGTTTTTCCTCCTGGTTTTCTAATCAAGCTGCACTGCCTTCACTGGCTGCCTTCGTTAGCTGGCAAATTTGGACAGAACACAATAAGGTCCTTTTCAAGGATGCCTCTCCTTCCTTACAGGCGGTCTATCATAGAATTCTGGCTTCTTTCCTTTGGCAGCCGTCAACCGTCAAGGCTCATCCATTCAAAGCGGTGGACTTTATTTTTCCTGAAGGTTACTCAGTGGCTTGTTTTGACGGTGCGACTCAGTCTTCTGGTTTATGTTGTGGTGCTGGAGGCACATTCAAAAACCATCTGGCGAGGACTACAAAGTGGTTTCTTAATTGTGGTGTGGGTTCAAACACCAAAGCCGAGCTAATGGGCTTATGGGCTACTCTTATGCTGGCTTCCTTTTGGTCCCTAAATCACCTCTATGTCCTAGGCGACTCGAAAGTTATCATAGACTGGATCAATCGAAAATGTAATCTCCAGTCCATCCATGTGGAAGGATGGAAGCAAAAAATGCAGTAGCTGGCCATTTTGTTCTCTGATATCACCTTCCGTCATCTCCCCAGATCGCACAATACCGAGGCGGATGCTCTCTCCAAGTGAGCTCTAAGTGAAGTGGTCGGTAGACTTTCGATCTACCACTGCGATAGAGGACTTGAGAGCCAGATCTCTTCCATCAATCTCTTCGAATTATAAAGATTAATTCGTATCGCATGTGGAAAGCACAGAGGGCCTTGGTTAAATTGCTTCTTTTCTGGCTGATCGTGTGGCGAAAGAGGTATGCTGAGCAAGCCGTGAGGATAATTGCTTTCCTTGTTTTTGTCTGCGCATTGAGGCGATTTTATTGATTAGTAATGAGCTAGTCGTGAATGAACTGAAGAGTCTATTGTCCTCTGTTGGTCCCTGACAGCACTGATTTTATTTTGTAAGTTCTGGTCTGATCATGGATTTTGCACTGACCTAGCTTCCTCAACTGGTTTCTAAGTCATGTAAATGAGTTTATACCTTTTATAAATTTGAGATAATTTCTCTTGGGAAAAAAAAGAGAACAATGATTCAATGATAAATTAGTAGTTAAATTATGAGTACATTGATGAGATAGGAAAATGATGGTAGAGCAGGAAGTACAGTGCTCACGTTTATCATAACTACTTCACATTTTGATCATGTGAACACTCATTGGCATTTAATCATTTCGATCATGTAAGTAGTCATTCACATGAGTTATTACCCATTGGATTTGCAACACACGTTACAAGCTCGACTCTCGAGGCAAATCAAAGTAGTGGAAGAATAACTAGTTTGCTCACAGGGATGACAATTGATGGGCAAATTGCTAGTTAGGGGTGATTTGTTTGTATTATTAAAAATCTCTCTAAATTCTTATCATTTTTTGTTTAATTTTTTTAAATAGATAATGGAGTTGTCCAAACCATTAAATTTGATAAACTCTCCCTAAATTGTTCTCATATTTTGTTTAAACTCTCTAAACAACCTTGCACTTTAGGGTTTAGATTTTACCTCTTTGTTTCAAGTAGATCAACCTTCAATCTTGGATGCATTTGAGACACCATAACCATATAAAGACACTAATCTTGAAGCAATTCTTGTGGTGAATTGATTTATAAAACCTCTCTCTCAAAACTCTCAAGCATTCTACTAACTACACTAACTCTAACCTTAGCAATCTCACTACATTACTTATTGTTGTTATAAAAGTTTGTTACAACCATCTAAATTTACATCAATTTGTTGCATATACTCACCTAAAGGTGGCTTGGATAGTATTCTATTGGTTATATGCTAAATTTTTATGGTCAATTGTGGCATTTATGAGCACTTTATCTTGTTGTTGTTGCAAAATACTTATTGATGTTTCCTATCTTGATAATCGAATGGCTACTAGGGAAGGCTCCCTTGTTGTGGACCCTTTCCATCACTAAAACGAGGGAAGTCTCTACTTAGGTGATAATGGTAGATTCTTCCATAGTTATGCAATATTTTGGGATCTTTTGTTGGGATTCGCACAAGTACAAAGTCTACAATAACATGAACCAACCTACTGGAGACACCAATCTCCTCACTTGAGCGCCAATTCAAGACCCGTGTAGGTACCAATCTAAGATCTTCATACATAGATTAATGTTGACTTCACATGCATGTTCCATACTTCATGCATTTCACAACGTCAATATACTCTAAATGTTCATGCTCCAACACCTCTCTTTGCTTCATACCCCAAGCATAGCTTCAATCCATAGTTAGATTTAGTCTTCATTCCTTAACGAACCTCATGGAATCATTCCCTGAATATAATTCTACACTACAACATCAGAACCTCATAACAACACATTTTACAACATCATAGACCTTAGTCCTTCGTAGCACACCCTCAAAACTCCAATAAAAATCCTCTTTCCCACCTTTAGATCCAAAGAATATTCCCCATCTCCTCTTGTGCACCTCATATCTCTTATGCAAACTTGTACTTGTCATTCTTGCTTGGATACACTTCAAATGCACACATATATAATGTATTTATAATGTTTCTTCATCCACTTATGGGGTTGACTTTTAAAACTCGCTAGGTCGAACTAACAAAATCGTTCATATCTCCTCATTCCTATGGAGTTAGAGGGAGTGCCATATATCGTTGGAAAGGTATAGGAATAAAATTTTCAACCATATATCCTATGCTCCCATTTGAGCTATGTCTTCATAGTAAAAAATCCTTCAAATATAGGGTATCCAAACCGAGCATAAAAAATTCAAAAACAATATTTCCAACAATCTCCATCTTGTAATCTTTATCTTGGACATGTATAGTCTACCCCTTTCTTTTTCATCAATGACAACAATATTTCCAACAAGGACTACTAAGAGGGCTTTGAGGAGATTCTCTACATTTTATAGGCTAGTAGCCAGCCTGGTCGATAACTTTTCTGGCTTGGTGCCATTTTGAATATTTTAAAGGTGTTGTTGAGGATTTGAGATTCACATTCTATAATTATATTTTCTTAACCCCTTCTCCTAGTGATGCACAACCCTTGTTACATGGATTCAATATTAGCTCCATTATTAGAGGTGTGTCCTATGATATAGGAATATATGTTGAGAATCATGTCTTCCTTATTCCTAAAATCTCCTCCTATACTTGCATGTCTTGGGTTTCCTTTCGTGGCCCCATCGAAATTCAGTTTTATGGAGCCTCGACGTGGTGGGGACCATGTTTATGGACTCAAAGATGAGAGTTGAGATTGTCTAGGAGTAAATGATACTCTCATTTGATCTATCCCCCAACATTTTATAGTATTTTGTTCTTAAGGGTCATATGTCTTATCATATTCTTTCTAGTGAGAAGCTTGGATATATTCCTTGATATTGCTAGTTATACATCACCATAGGTCATTAATATTTATTAATTTGTTTTTAATATTCTTTTGTTTCTCTCCTTCTAGATCGTCCACATTAGAAAACTAGGAAAAGTCTACCAAATTTGATTGAGGATTGGGTTCACAAAAGGAGTAGGCCTCCAATATTCAAGGGTTTTACAAAGATCATTTCTAACGTGAGCCTACCATTTGATCCAATGCTTTCCTTCATATGTTGTAATGATTTTACCCTACTCCAACACCTAGGTATCTTGTTATCTAGTGATTTCCTTGTTGTAAATCAAATTAGCAGCTCACAAAACAAAATACACTGCTGAAATAATCAACTCAAATAAATATAGTGGAAGCAATATTGGAAACCAAAATCTCATACACAATANATTTTCTTAACCCCTTCTCCTAGTGATGCACAACCCTTGTTACATGGATTCAATATTAGCTCCATTATTAGAGGTGTGTCCTATGATATAGGAATATATGTTGAGAATCATGTCTTCCTTATTCCTAAAATCTCCTCCTATACTTGCATGTCTTGGGTTTCCTTTCGTGGCCCCATCGAAATTCAGTTTTATGGAGCCTCGACGTGGTGGGGACCATGTTTATGGACTCAAAGATGAGAGTTGAGATTGTCTAGGAGTAAATGATACTCTCATTTGATCTATCCCCCAACATTTTATAGTATTTTGTTCTTAAGGGTCATATGTCTTATCATATTCTTTCTAGTGAGAAGCTTGGATATATTCCTTGATATTGCTAGTTATACATCACCATAGGTCATTAATATTTATTAATTTGTTTTTAATATTCTTTTGTTTCTCTCCTTCTAGATCGTCCACATTAGAAAACTAGGAAAAGTCTACCAAATTTGATTGAGGATTGGGTTCACAAAAGGAGTAGGCCTCCAATATTCAAGGGTTTTACAAAGATCATTTCTAACGTGAGCCTACCATTTGATCCAATGCTTTCCTTCATATGTTGTAATGATTTTACCCTACTCCAACACCTAGGTATCTTGTTATCTAGTGATTTCCTTGTTGTAAATCAAATTAGCAGCTCACAAAACAAAATACACTGCTGAAATAATCAACTCAAATAAATATAGTGGAAGCAATATTGGAAACCAAAATCTCATACACAATATATACAGATATTTTACCCACCATCTAAACTTATCATTCAAATAACTTCAAAGCTTACAAGGGATCTCTTACTGGGAAAATGGTGCACAGAGAAATACAAAAAACCTTAGATAACACCTGCAAACCCTAGCAATCACCTACATTGTTGTATGACCTTGTATTTTCACGCTTCTTGAGATGTAGGTGTATTTCCTTAAGAGAACCCACGTATATGTGCTTGTCTCCACTGAAACCCATGTACACGTGCTCAAAGATTGTATTGAAAACTTTGTATAGCTCAAACTTGCTATTGTGGCTCCAATCTGTTGAAACCCACTTGCGGCTGCCTATGTTCTCTCTTATTCTTGACATGATCTCTAGATGGAAGTCCTTTTCCACCTATCCAAAATCTCCTTGAATCACAATCCTTTGTGACCCAACCCTTGAGAAAGAGTCCTTCTTTTCTCTCCCTTATATATCAACACATAATGTCTCACACAAGTGTCTTCCTCCTTCACCCTAGCATTACTTTTATAAGATTGGGTTATGACCTAACCTTGATCTCCAAAGTGATTGAAGGTTGAGATTAATTCTCACCTCACTTGAGATCAATGACTATTATTTAATTCACTAATTCTAATTAAACAATTTCTTTAAGTAAAACTCAACTCACTAAAAAAATCACTTTACTTTAATAATTCCTTTAATTAAAGTAAAGTATCAAGGTAGAAGAGTTTGGATGGATTTCAAACATTTAGACACTTATACCTGTGCGGAAGTACCTGTCTGATGTTGTAAATATCAACACTCCCTCTTAGCGAGGAAGGTACTTCTCAAAGAGCCACATGGAACTAGTTCTTCCTCTGACCTTGGCACAATTTTGCACACATCATCCTACACACTAGCTTCCCTCCAACCCTGTTGGTTAGTTTTTCCCCGAATATTGGAAGTCGTGGAATCGATGACGTAGCACATATCAATACTACAAAGTTTGGAAACTTTGTCGAAGGATTTCTCTCCCTCAATGTGCTCTTAGAGAACCCCCTGCTTCTTAGAATCCATCAATGTCATCTCATACCAACCCAATCTCCTAATAGAAATGGAAGGGGATAACTCCCTCTTACCATGTGAAGGTTGACTCCACACACTGGAAGTCTCTGAACACTATGTTCCCTTCGAAGCCTCCTACTCCTCATCCTCTATAATTGACATCGATCCATGATCTAATATCCACTTGTATCCTCTTACATGATTTCCCTGCAACTTGTATATCCTGCCCTCTTTGACCCCAATGCTCACCATTGTGTCAGGGATAGCTCCCTCTAAACATTTGAGTACTTTCCCTCTCTAAAAAGTCATGGAAAAACCCTTGTCCTCCAAAACTAAAAGTAAGAGAAATCTCTTATTTAGTTTTGGTACAAAAAACACATCTCAAGCCTCTATTAACCTCCCTGACTCAAGTTGAAACATGATAGTTCCCTTCCCCTTTACTACATACTTGGAATTTTCACCAAACTCCACAAGGGTCCCTGATTCCTTCATTATACTATTGAATAGATCCCTTTATTCTTTCATATGATTAGAAGCACCAATGTTAAAGTAACAAGCACTCCTTGAGTTGGTGCTTGTATAGGTGTAGGAGATCATTGAGGGTTATTTCTCAAACTTTGTTGCAAACACATCTAGTTGTGTCGTTGTTGATGTTGTTTCCTACGTCTTTGTTGGAGCAGGATATTTTGGAGAAGTTTTGGGAATCACATAGGAATAGATCACACAAAAATTTGGCTAATGAGAAGTGCACACACAAAGTAGTTGAATCATGTTCAGGAGTTAGTGTGCAAAAGGCGTAAAGTAGTTAGGATTTTGGGACGTTTTGTCCACATTGTAACGAGCTTATCCCTAGTGTAAAACTATAAATTGTAATAGGTTTTTGGGTAGAGTTAGTTATGAGTGGTGAGATTGTTTTATGGTGAATTTATTTTGAGTTAGTCGAGTTTTGGAGAATTCATGAGGAATCTTTTTGAGGTATGACCGAGAAGTGAGGCTCGCATTGCATCAGAATGGCTAGGCAGGTTTGAATAACGGTTACTGTTGCATATTTTTGTAAGCATAGTGCGCAGCTGTAAGAAGACTATAAATGAATAATATAAGAAGCCAGTCGTTCTGGACGTAGCTCAGATTGGGGTGAACCACGTTAAAACCTCGTGTCATGATGTGTTTGTGTGTTATGTTTATGATGTTTATTATTACTATGCAATGATGACAAATGTTTAGTATTCTGATTATGTCATTGATGTATGTTGTTATGGTTATTCACACTTAAGTAATTGATGAATGAATGAATGTCAAGTAAATTAATGTCGCACATATGGTATAATGAATGAATATCAAAGGTTAAGTAACAAAGACAATACATATAGTAAATGGATGGATAGTTCATAGTATGAGTATGTTGAACGCCTCACTTCCCCTCATCACTGCAGAACCTTGGTTCCTGCAACCCCTCTATATGCCTCGGGTGAGACTTCACTTGATTTGCAGGTGATGCAGAAAGGGACGATGTCTAAGGATTTTTTTTGGTTTGTTAATGATTAATCTCGGGTATTCCCACTATATCCCAACAAATGGTTATGTTGCGAGGACCGAGAATTATAACCGAGGGGAATGTTTTGGAGGTTGAAGAAGGAAGAGATCACAAAATAGATAGAGAGGAAGCAACACAAATTTTCCATAGAACATAATAGGAACCCACGACCCAACGATGAACAATGGTTGCAAAGGTATGTGTTTACAGAACTTCATGAAATCGTTTTTGGTGAATTTCCGATAATTTTAACTAAATGGTTAAATAGGCTAGTGGAGAATGTTGTGAGATATCGAGATGAGGCTCCAAGAAACTAGACTCCTAGATTGATTAAACAGTTGAACACAATAAGTAATAAATTTTATTGCGCAGTTGATTTTTGGTTGAATAGTATATTGGGGTGTTACATTATTGAGTTTGCAATAGATTATACCCAATCTTATAGTGTTGCAGAGAGGGACTTTTTCTAGGGTTCGTGTGGAAGATTTTTGAATGCACTGTCTACCTGGATAAAGATGTTATTGTGCGACAAGAATTTTATGAATATGGAATCAAACTTCTAAGCGCCTTTGCACACATAGGGGGACTAGGGATGACCAGAGGATGGTATGAGAGTGGAAAATGACGAGTAAGGAATGAATGGACTAAGGATGCCAAGAGAAGAAGACACTTACTCATATGAAGATATTAGAGTATTGTGCTATGGGAAAAGGTTTAGGTATAGTAAGAAGGAGATTGTGGTTGAGAGATAAGAGCAACACATAGTATTTGAGAAAAGAGACCCTTGTGTAGTACTTTAGATAATACCATACAGAGAAAGGAAAGAGAAAAAAAAGGATCCTTAATGCATTCCAATAGAAGAAGGAAGTCCATCTCAGATTGGAATCTGTGTCGAACCTGTTATCTCTCCAAGAAATCCTTTGTGGTTGTAGACCAAAGGTGCTTGGTAACTTCAGAATATGGTAGCTTAGGTATATTTGGGACAATGGGATAACTCAAAATCTGATGAAAGTAACCACTTATCATGTAACTGAATAAGACAATGCTTTTAAAGAACAATAATCAAACAACATAGTTGAAAAGGGGGATGAACAATACTAATCCAGATAACCAAATACAACCATGTGCAGGGTCATACAAGACAATAAGAAATTATTTAATCCAAGTTTATGAGCTTAATAAGAAGATGACAGTTCATAAAAGATAAACTAAACTGGAATAAAGTGCAGAGTCATGAAATATATGAAAGAATCTGATATTGAAAACAAAAGAGGACTATGATTCTATTATTAGAATAAGAAGTTAAGTACAATAGCTAGAAAATGTCTCCTAGATTGAACCCTTATCTCTTAGAAAAGATAGGCATTTATATCCTTTTACAATCGGTTTTTTAAGATCCTGAATACTTGGATCTGTATCTAAATATAGAAAATAGAACTAACTAAATACAATTGATAAACAAAGACTAGTTCCTAGAACTCGAACTGTCTTCTATGTTGATCTTGACATCTGTACTTCATCACCTTTGATTCTGTTGTGTTGTGGAAGGGTAAAGGCACCTGTCTTCTGTAGTTGGACTCTTTTAATAACCATAACCGAAACTTTAGTTGACCAATTTAGCATTTGGTCTCAAATCTCCACGAATCTCTGATGCTATGTGTTTCTTGATTAGGTGGTTAATATTTCAATGCTATCAAACCCTTTTTAAATACTTCAAAATTTCCTCACTCCAGCTTAGCTTTCCAAAAATTTCTTTCTGTACTTTCACCAGCTAATTCACCTTATGATCTGCTGGTTAGTTGGTGAAAGTTCTGCTTTTCACGAGCTAACTAGTTGTAAATTTACCTTTTGCACTGGTGAAAGTTCTGTCTTTGGCCAAAAAGGAACCTTTCACCTCCAAAACTGTTGTTTTACCAAAAACTTAGTGTGGCTTTGATTTATCTCTCTGCATATTCATAGAAACATGGGCCAGTACCTGTAGATCTGGATGTGACTTACTCTTCTGCTTCAATTTCTTAATTTTCCTCTTAAGGGGTTTTGCTAACCACCACAAACTGTTATAGTCCTTGGTGATTTTCTTCTTTCTCTTTTTGTCTTTGAAACTCTCATGAGCCAACTTCTCAAATGTTGCATTTGTCTCTGCAAAATTGTCAGATAGTTATTTGTATCTTTCCTTGATTACTCTTTCCAAAACCTCCTATTGTGCAATCACCTCTTTCAGTTGCTTAATTTTTTGTGATTTCTTTGAATTTTTTCTCTTTGATGTTTCACCTTCATCAATGGGAGTAAAAGTCTTACAATCTTGTGCAATTTCCATGGAGTGTTTAGGGATTTTAATGGCTGGACTTTCATCTTTTTGCTCTGGCTCTGTTTCTAAGTCTGTGTATGGAAAATTGAGAATATTTGTCTTTTTTACTGTAGGCTGCTCTGAATTGGTTTCAAAATCTAATTTTTTCTTTTCTCTTTTAGACTTTATGCTGGAAATCCTATCCTCTAGTGGTCCTGGAAGAGCTCTCCTCCTCCTTGAGCTGCTCTGAGGAGTTAACTTCTTTTTTCCATTTTTCTTCTGCTCATTCATGGGTTGAGTTTGAGTCTCAAAGCCTTCCCAAAAAAGAAAATGTTTCCAAGTCCTTCCTGTTTGTATGAGTTCTTCTAGAATTATCATTTTTATCAAGCCAAAATGACAAAGGGTGTTTTTAATGCTTAAAGGTTTAGCTCTAATATTTTTACATACTTTGGTTAGGCTTTTGTGGAGGAAGAAAGCTAAATTCAGGAGGGTCTTCCCTGTGAAATGATCTAAAAGTTTGAAATGATATAACATTAGCTTGTCATACCTGCCTTCTGAGGTGATATAAAGTTGAATGCCTTTAAACAGGTCCTGCCATTCATCTTCCAGATGAGAAACTGGCATGATTTTCTTCCAGGTGATATCTCTGAATTATTCCTTAAGGTATACCCTAAAATTAAAATTCTTGGTTGATGTTGTCTTAAACCAGCTCTGGCCTAATCTCGGTAAGCTGGTTGCTGTGGCAATGGAGTCTTCATCGACTATAATTTCTACAGAACCCACACTAGCTCTGTTTCCATCATATGATTTAGCAAATGATTCAGTTGTTATTTGGTGGCAACCATTTTGTAACCTTTCAACATAACTCATGCAGCCTGCGTTTGAGAAACGTTTTTGCACTTCTAGATACGACTATAAGAATGACAGGCTATCCAATTCTTTCCTTAGCAATAAACCAACAGACCAATCTGGATTTATTTCTAACAACTTGTCCTTTTTCATTCATTTTATTTTTGAACACCCACTTGGAACCTATTACATTCTTGTCTTAAGGTCTAGGAACAAGCTCCCAAGTATTGTTCTTCTCAATCTGATCAATATCTTCATTCATAGCTCTAATCCAATCATCATGTTGGTTGGATTCATAAAAAAAATTTAGGTTCAGTCATAGATAAAAAGGCAACATGAGATTTTTCTGAGTCTTTAATC
>SNQJ01S0000906.1:232634-252109 GCA_010110895.2 Picea sitchensis | reverse complement strand
CCCCTTTTTCAAGGTGCCCTCCACCACCATCGTGGTCTCTTTTCCGCACATCCCCTCTTAGCATTTCTGCAATAAATTCAAACTATCATTTACATTCGTTGACCTCTTCCTGCAGGTCCATTTACAACACACATTCATACTTATGAGTTTTGCCATATTCCTTGGCCAGTTCAGTTATATTTACAATCTGGGGGAAACAGGGTGTTACAGTAAGATTTTGTAAGTTGTCCTTTTGTCAGCAAAGTGTCCTCCACATGGGCTATCATGGTAGGCTTTGAAGATATCATGCATTTCATCTTCCCGGACACATCTTCCGATTACCAAATCAGGTCCTATTCGGTATAGGGTATCTTCATGCCACATATAATTGGCACTTAGCTGAATGATTCTCTGTTTTTCTCTAGATGTCATACCTTGATGCAGCTTGTCGGTTACCAAATAGTTGGCTATATCTGCATACCAAAGGGTGAAATTAGAAATGGAAAATAAATTCTCATCCGAAAAATCATCATCTACTGGAGTACTGTCACCTGTATGGATAAGCCTAGACAGAAAATCAACAACCAAGTTATCTCTTCCAGGCCTATCTATAATAGTGATATTAAATTCTTGTAGTAACAAGAGCCATCTAGTTATTCTAGCATTTGTAACAGGTTTATTCATTAGAAATATGATAGCTGAGTGATCTATGTGCACAAAAACTTTGTATCCTATTATATAGTGTCTAAACTTGTTGATGGCATGTACTACTGATAAGAACTCTTTCTCTGTGACAGTATAGTTTTCTTCAGTAGGTGAGAGGTTCTTAATAACAAAGTATATAGCATAAGGAATCTGCCCTTCCCTTTGTCCTAATACAACTCCCAAATCATTATCTGAGACATATTTACAGATATGGAAAGGAAGAGACCAGTTTGGACCTCTCAAAGCAGGAGCACTTGAAAGTTTTGTTTTTAAGATTTCAAAGGAGATTTGGCATTGCTCATCCCAATAGAATTCAACATCTTTCGTTATTAGTTTGAAAAAGGGGGCAGCTAGGTTTGTAAAATTTTGAATAAACCTCCTATAGTATCTGGCATGCCCTAAGAAACTTATGATTTCCTTTTGTGAACTAGGGATCTTAATTTGGGAAATAATGTCAATTTTGGCAGGGTCCACTCTTATTCCAGTACTGGAGATGTGGTGACCTAGAACGATTCCTTCAGTAAGCATCATTCTTGATTTTTCGTGACTGAGTGAGAGGTTGGTCTGTCTACTCTAACCAATACCTTCTTTAAATTATCCAATGCCTGTTGGAAATCATTCCCATATACCGTGAAGTCATCCATGTAGACTTCCACACAATCATTGGTTAGATTGGAGAAAATAGCCAAGATAGCCCTCTGAAAGGTAGCAGGGGCATTACATAACCCAAAGGGGAGAATCCTATAAGCATAGGTTCCCTTAGAGCAGGTGAATGTGGTCTTATCCTGGTCTTCTGATGAAATTTGTATTTGGTTGTAGCCACTGAACCCATCCAGAAAAGAAAAGTACCTCTTCCCAGATAAAGTATCCAAGACCTGATATATGAAAGGTAAAGGGAAGTAGTCTCTATAGGTGGCCTTTTTTAGCTCTCGAAAGTCCACACAAATCCTCCATTTCCCATTTTTCTTTGGTACAATAACTAATGGGGAGACCCATTTGCTATCTGATATAGGGTAAATGAAATTGGCTTGTAGGAGTTTTTGGAGTTCTTCCTTTACTATATCTTTCAAGGATGGGTTCATTCTTCTCTAGGGTTGTAGGATAGGTCTGATTTGATCGTTAGTGTAAATATGATGCATACATGTATCTGGGTGGACCCCTTTCATGTCAGAGTAATCCCATGCAAACGCATCAGATTTCCCCTGAATCATTTGTACCAGCTTTTGTTGTTGATCTGTTTCTAGGCTGACATTGATATATAGGGACTTCCCAGATCTGATTTCTATAGCTTGGATAGTAGACTCCTTCCCTTCCTCTATTTGAAAAAGAGTAGTTGTTGTAGAAGTAGAAGGGTGCCAAATTTCTTGAAATTCAGGGCTAAAGATGTGTGTGTAGTTGGGGAAAGATTGGGGATAGTCAATGCATGCCGAAGCAGCCAAGAATAGACTTAGGATTTGTTCTTCAGAGTGTTCTTGNCTTCCCTTCCTCTATTTGAAAAAGAGTAGTTGTTGTAGAAGTAGAAGGGTGCCAAATTTCTTGAAATTCAGGGCTAAAGATGTGTGTGTAGTTGGGGAAAGATTGGGGATAGTCAATGCATGCCGAAGCAGCCAAGAATAGACCTAGGATTTGTTATTCAGAGTGTTCTTGTACTCCTTTTATTTGTTCAAGTGTCAACAAGGGTTGGGTATAGTCCTGCTCCCCATACATATTCTCCAACTAGAGAGGGACTTCCTTGGTTGGTTGGGCAGGGGGAAAAAGGTTAAGTTTTTGACTTTGAGTGCCATTGGAAATTGTCATTTCTCCAGATCAGCAACTGATGAATGCATCAACAGTGGCCAACCAAGGTCGGCCTAGTACCACTGGGTGTCCTGGTTTGGGGGATTTGGGATGGATTACCAAGAAATCCACAGGGTATTCCCAAGAGGCCAATGTCACTGTTATATCATCTAAACTTCCTACTGGTGTGATGACTGATTTATCTACAATTTCTAGAAAAGTTTGTGTAGGTCTTAAGTGATCTAGTTGCATTGTTTTCATAGTGTTTACTGACATCACATTTATTGCCGCCCCTAGATCAATCAATGTGTTAGGAAAGGAAACACCATTGATTTCTATGGTTACCACTCGGTTCCCTGGATCACTATACTTGGAAGGCATTTCTGTTATAAACTCAGATAACTGTCCTACCACCTGTATGACAGGAGGTTCTTTCCTCTTTCTCCCTGGATTTTTAACACAAAGATCCCTTACAATTTTAGCATAGATAGGTATGTCTTTAATGGCCTGTAGTAGTGGGATCTTTACACATATATTCTGGAGTTCAGTCACTAGATTATGTTCTAGAGGTTCCTCAGTTTTCTTTATGAGCAACCTTTCTGGGTAAGGGGGATTCACTTCATGGGGCGTTTATGTTGTAAAGGAGTTGGGAGAAGGGATTTCTTGTGGTACTGGAGTGTTTCTTTCTTAGTTCATTGAATAAGTCATCTTCTCTTCTCTTTCAACCATTTGGGCACCTATTTTTTCCTCTTGGTTTGTGTGATTATGCACGTGTTCCTCTTGAATGACCATAATGGTATTTGTTTTGTTTACAATCCTTCCTGACCTTAATTCAATTCCATTAAATGGAGCTTGCATTATTACATATGTAGGAAAGGTTTGTAATTCAACATTTTGTATAGGTTGTGTCGATCTGTTATTTGGGTTAGGGATAGGTTGTGCAGGAATATGAGTAGGTTGAGTAGGGTTTTGGATGGGTGAAACTTGCATTGGTTGATGCATATTTGGATTCATAGGTAGTGCAAGTGGTTTTTGTGGTTGTGGAGGTGGAAGAAGAGCAGGGGGGTTAAAACCTAGGAGAAACTGTGAAATATTCGAAGGATATTGTGGATAGGTGGGAAAATTTGTTGGTTGAAAGGGGACATTTCCATATACAGGTCCTCTCCACCCCTGTTGCCAAGGTTGTGTTTGTGTTAACCACTAAGGATAAGACATGGGAGGTACCTCTTGTTGTTGGGGGTGTTGTGTACTTGGGTCGACAAACATGTTGGGGTTTTGTTGTCTCCATGGTCTCCTAAGGGGGTAATATGTCTCAGGTTCTCCTCCTGCCTTGAACATAGACTTGAGTCGAGGGAGAGAAGGGAATTCATTAGTAGTATGGTTCTCTGTGAAAATACCACATATTTCAATAACATTGAGGGGGCATTCCTTTTCAGGGTGTTTCCTCCTACACTGATGATAGAAGATTGTTAATGCAACATTTTCTTCCTCTTGTTTTCTTTTAATTTGCATGGTATCTAGTTGAGAACTGATGGTGTGTAGGATATCTATTTAAAAGTTTTCCAATAGATTTCCTATCTCAATCCTTGTGACAACTCCAGATGTGGGTTTAGAAATTCTATTGGTAGGGTCCCTTATACTTTTCCCTATTTTAGATTGACTGCGGGAGTATCTTTTACAGTACTCTGCTATGTCTACAAATGGTTTTTGGTATATGTCCCCAAAACTCATAAGGTTTAACACTTCAATGCAATCATCCCTCACACCCTTTAGAAAAATAGTCCTAACTGCATTTGTATCTATGGAAAACTGCTTAGTCTTTTGGTAATTGTATAAGAACCTTTCTAAGTAGTCTTCTAAGCTTTCTTCTTCTGATTGTTTAATTTTGAATATATCATTCCTAACATCCCTAAGTCTGCAGTAATCCTGGTATTTCTGGAGGAAGGTCTCCTTCATACCATCCCAAGACAAAATAGTGTGTTCCCCTAAGCTCATGAATCACCGCAGTGCCGAATATTTTAGTGTGGCTGGGAAAAGTTTTAATTTTTGAGCATTATCTGTGTAGTTATAGCTCCTACACAATATGTCAAATTCAAAGAAAAATGAGTCAGGGTCTTCTGTCGACATACCTCTGAAATGCGGAAGTGAAGATAATGGAATGTTCTTCATAGCAACGTCTTTAGCCATATCCAGTATGGGGAATCCAAATGTCTTTGTTTCATTTGTTGTGTTTCCCTCTTCTTCCACCATGTTTTCGAGCACTCTGTAGGGAGGTGGTAAATTTTCTCCACTGAGTGATGGTTCCACCACCAGGTTCTCTGGTATCTCTGGATGTTCCAAGGTTTTGTGTGGTCTTCCAACAATAGATGCAACCTCTTCTATTATCACCTTTACTTCTTTTCCAGCTTCTCTTCTGGATGGGGTTGCTAGTGCTATCTCCTTTTCTTGTTGCCTTCTATTTGTAATCTAAACAATGTCTTCGAATATGGTGCCTTTTTCTATTGCTGCAATGGATTCCTTTGAGCTCTCTCATCTAAGAATTTTTCCTGCACAAGTTTTCAATGAATTAGTATAAGGGGGGGGTTTCTTTGTTGTTTGTTTTTCTAGTTTTTCTGAGATTTTAGGAGAAATAAATCTGTCTTTATTATCCTTGTACCTAGTCATAAATAAAAAAAATCAATGAAAACGCAGATTCCTAATTAAAGGTAGGAGGACAACCTGACTTTGGAGCAACCCCACCAAAGTGGATGTGTAGGTTCTTACCTTTCGTCTTACTGTCTTCTCTCTGCCCTCAGATTATCCTCAAATCCAATCCAATACTTCATCAAACCAAAACAATCTGCTACCTGTTACCGTTTACAACTCCCCTGCAACGGCACCAAAATGTTGGTGCGTAAATATGTTCATTGTATATCTCACACTCATTTAAATGTCAGACCAGGATTCGTAATTGAAAGATTCGTTACATCATATGTGTCGAGAACAAGTAACCTATCTAAGTCCGTTGCATATAGGAAATAATTAATAACATAAAAATTCCATTTCTAAGATCTCTAAATACTTCAAAATATCCTTTGAACCTAAAAAAGAAAATTGATAATGAAACTTAGACAAACAGTCATTCAAAGAAATGTTGTCTTAGAAAAACAAGTATGTTCATGTTAGGCACTTGTATTGAAAAGATGAACTTTAAGAAGCTTGTTTTCTATAACGATTAAAGCAATCAATTTCAACCATTCTATAAACAAAAGCTGACTTCAATCTCATGTAACTCAATCAAACTAGCATGAGGGAAATTTAGTATGAAATTTATTAAAACACATGTAGATAAAATATAAAGTCTCCTGGTCCCCTGCGATACTACAATCATAAACTTAAAATATCAGTCCCACACTTCAAATCATGAGATAGCTACCTGCAACACTAGATAATAAAATGTATATTCTAACTAGCATTTTCCTATACACACCAATCCAAACTGATTAACTCAATACTCAATCCTGAGAATGAAATAAAGACAAATCACACACACACCGCTGTAAACTACAAACACATAGAACGTATACAATGCAGTTTACCTTAGTTGGGGCAGTGGGCCCTTGCTGAACCAACAAGGAACCTCTTAAGGAGTTAATAGGCTAAAACTTTCACTCACATCCAAGAATTGACATAAAAGATCTTCCGTATTAATTCAACTGGTAAATTGGATCAACAGTCTTTTACTTCATACATGATGACAACAAGTACTATCTGATTCTTATCGTATATTTATTACATTCCTTTCTACACAACATTCCTTATATAAGGTAAGCCAATACTACCAATATTTATGGATAAACATTAAACAATTCGGGAAATTCCAGAATTAAGATTTACATCGAATTTTGAGGAGTCGACTTCATCCTCATGACACAAAGTGCATGAGCGATGGAGTCTCTTGCAACTGGAGAACTAACTCGAACGCTTCTATCCAACTGTCTTCTCGAAATCTCCACCATTATCCAATTCCAACTGGTGCATCCTGAAACAGAGGTTTTAGTACCAGATTGCACACAGTCGCGAGTCTGGTACAGGAATAGAACAGAGCAAGGAGTACTGAAATAGCGCACGTCTTGGTACCAGATCAAAACTGTCTTGGGTACCGGAATGGATTCGGTACTGGATTACATGGTGTTTGGTAGTGTTGGATAGACTGCTCATAAATCAAATTATTAGAACTATACAAAATAAAACACTTTCAATCGAATTAGTTAAAGTTAAACAAACATGCTTTAAATCACCAATTACCTCTTGTAGACATGACATAGCTATTAGGCATGTATTTTGGGAGGGAATAGTCCAGTATAGGTTTATAATAGAGGCAAAAAGACTTAGAGAGAGAGTAATATAAGGTATTATCTTATGGAAAAATGGAGACTCAACAACAATGTTTTACGAGGTATATGTGTTTTTTCCCTTGACAGACGCAAACATACGCGAGATGTCCTCCTTTAGGGTGCGTTTATACAAAGGTTTTTCTCAAACAATCGCGTACATCAACTCTTTAGTCTTGTTGGCTGAGTTTGGTGTTTGTTGGGTGAGTTTGGTTGGTTGTTGACTCTTCTTGGGGCTCTGTCCTGACTGTTAAGTTCTTACAGAGTGATAGGAAGCCTTCTTGTTGTTGAATGTTTGGGAGGTATTCTTTGTTATCATCCTTTTCATTGGTTTTCCTTGCACATTGATCTGAATGTTTGTTTCTTGGTTTCCTACTTGGCTTGTATATTTTTTCTTATAGTAGGGTCTGCATGTGAAGATGATATTCAGTCCTTAAATTTTCTTTTCTTTATATCGAAAATACAAAAACATTTGCTCATTTTTCATTATGACATTTTCTTATTTGATTACTTTGCATTGATTTTGACACATGTGGAGAGATTGCATTTCATTGAAATTATAGAGATTGCATTGGAAAATTTGCATTTAGAAGCATACCATCTCTTTGAAATTCAATATTAGTACTTATCAATGTTTTATATTTGTTTCCTTTTATATGTTGAGTCGTAATACCATCAGTTTCATGACCACACCTCTTGAGTAAGAAAAATCCATTAAAATTAACGATGATTAATTAAAATTGATTAGAAATGATTTTATTTTTCATGGTACACAAACAAGTATACGACATAGGGCCTTGGAATATGATTTTGTGAGTAAAATTATCCAAGGCTATTAAACTAAACATATGTTTCTGACCAGGGAGTGGTGAAATCCATTGTGTAATTAGTGACGTCAGGTAGCTCCACTCACATCCGAGTTTTTCACAAGGTGCATGAAGTTGGTTGCAAAGATAGCCCTCTAATACCTACTTAGCGTCAGAGATGTTTCGAGGGTTCTATTCGTATTTGGGGGTCTTTCTAGTAAATTTACCTTTGTGAGAGGAGGTGATTTCAATATTTCAAGATTTGTTACCCTTCCCATACAATGGACCGGACTTACGACTATTCGCCTGAGCATTGGTTATATTATGGTGACTCTAGTTGCTTGACATAGGTAACCACATAGGTTACTCGCAGGGGTTATTCTGTAGGTACCCTGAGTCAGATAAGGGTCAGACAACACACAAACTTTATGAAGGATTACCTATCCAGGGGGATCTAACTGACTGTGATGTTAAGCCCATGAGGGAAATTATAAATGATTTTGATACCTCCAATCATTTGAAGGGAGTCTCAGGCCCCTCTTGGGTGAGACATACCTACTCTAGTGAGGGAGGCCCCTTTTCAGCCACTATATCATGTTTGTGTGCATTGGCCTTTTTTTCTTTATTTTGGAGTGTTCTCTTTGAGTATTAGTTGGCCTTATATTTTTGTATTGCATTGTGATTTTTCATTGCTATGGTTGGTGGAGCCCCTATGACTCCCTTAGTTAGCACTACGTAGTCCATGGGGATGAATCCTTTTTCATTTATGATTGCTACACTGAATCATAGTCCTTAGCCAATGCCCTAGGCCTTTAATCCTTTCTCTTTTGGTAAGCCAAACATGTCTTCCAACTTGTCATCCTCAATTTCGTCATCTTATGTGAATCCTAGTTTTGGGTCTAGGGGTGTGATGCCTCCTTATTATGCCTTTTCATTTGGTGGGGGCCATATCCATCAACCATATCCTATGGTAGGAGGTTAGAATTCTCCTTCCTCTGTGTTAGTGCCATCAGTTTTTCAGTTAGAGTCAGCCTTAGTCGAGTCATAGCTCCTGTGTCAAAGTGTGTGAGGTCAGGTACCAAACAATGAATGGGTCGAAGTCAACAAGTAGCCAGTTTGGGCCTTGGATTTGGGAAGGGATGTCAGAATAAAACATGTGTAATTGATAAAGGTCTTTTCCCAAAAGGTCAGGTCTTGTCAGAAGAGGAGGTTTTACGTGCCAAAGGCCGAAGAAAGTTGTTATAATAAGGATCACGTCGGCGGATATAATGACCATAATCACCTCATTATGAAGTCATAAGGGATAAGAAATCACGACGCTCATATCAAGTATACTTTTCATCTCTTATCATCTTCACTTTACACACTACGAAGTGTACTCGTTGCGTGAATTTGTTGCGCAAATCTTCAGCCTGCTTCAAAAATTCTCATCACCATGGATTCAATGTCCCCTGTCATGATTCCATCCCTCACCCGTCCAGTTATAAATCCTAGTCATTCTTCATGTATTCTATTTACCATCCGAGTTTATGCATCGTCTGTAACTTTTTCCGCAAGCCCTGAGTTTCTCGTTACGGGAAAGTCGATTTCCATCAACTATGTCACAAACTGGGTTGGTCAAGATTGTCACATTTGGTCCATATTAAATCATGGTTTAGATTCGGTCGAAGTTGGTCACTAGTTAGTCTTTCATATGATGATTCCTCTCATGGTCACTTCCCTCATCCTCAGATTTCTTGTCACGCCCAAATTCTCTTTCGCGCCCCCTTACTGTGGCGAGCCTACCATCATCATTGTCACAACATTGACCTGTCCCCTCACCAAGAGTCTTCAGGGTGCTTGGGGGCCATGCAATGAATTCCCAAAGTCTTTCTCACTTATCTCACAAAGTTCCTCTACCGCCCCTCTGATAGGTTGGGGATAAGATTATCATTATCCATTCGTCACCCGAAGGGGGTTCCATCTTTGCTACGACCGACACAGAAGAAACATGCATTGCACCATGTCGACTTCCCAAAACATAAGAAAAGGGGTGCGAAGTGGAAAAACTGTGGGGTCTAAGCCTCAAAACTTAGCATTGGTAACTGAAGATCCAAATGTGAGAGCATATTTCAAATAGGTCGGATGCATGCTTTATTGCAAGAAAATCCAAGGATACAATGTGAAACTATTGGAACAGTTCGTGGTTAGATTCAACGGGTTCCACGTGGTTATTGCAGGAATCACATTCCAGGTGACAGAGGAAACATTTTCAGTTGCGATGGAGATCCCTCCACGTGGTGAATGGTGGTCTAAAGGCATTCCTTTGGGCGTGCTATTCTATGAAGAATTCATCAAACCAAACTGCTTAGATGGGAAAGTCGATACGGGCGTTCCAAGTCGATATCTACAGGATCCTTTTCAGAAACTCCTAAGGGTGATTAGAAATTTTTTCACCTGTGAAAGAAGGTATGACAGAATACACCTGCATCACATCATATTGTTGATGCATTTCATAGGAAGGAGACCATTGAAACTTCCTTTATTCTTGCACCAAATCTTCATAGGAATTCTAGATAGCATCCAAGTTGAAGAAAACCAACCAAAGAAGAAAGTATCCCATATCTCACTAATCAAATTGTTGATAATTGAGGAATTGAGGTGACTGGGAAATATCTGGGATTCGTTTCTTCTTACAACCAACATCCCGAGGGACTTGAAAGGAGATCCCCCTCTACCCACGATAAAAGTAACATCTCATAACGTGGAGGCGGAAATAGGAAGGGTTTTAGAGAAAGGAAATATAGTGGAAGCCTTCTCCCCCCAACAGTCGATACCCCGGAAAAGAGACAGGCCAAGGAAGAACAAAGAGGTCGGAGAGGCCCAAGCCTCGAGAAATCCGTGCACAAAATCGGTCGCTGAGGAGATACTCATGCACGTTATTATGCTGGAACCTATTGAAGGTTCAAGGCGAGAAACCCGCGTCAGGCGAAGAAGGTCAGGCGATGAAGACATGGATATTCTTTATTCATCACATCATCTAAAGCAAGCAAAGCTCACTATTGCTGAGCTGCACCAGGAGAATAGGGAGTTGAGAAAGAAGTTAGTGGAAATGCCCGTTGAGACATCAGTATCACATGGCCAAGAAGGGAATGCAAATTGGGTCAAGAGGAAAATTAGAGAAGTGCAAGACACGATTATCCAGTTGCACAAAGCACAAAGAATTTCAGAGGAGAGAATTGCAGTGCACTTCAGGGAATGTGGGGCCATGGAAAACGTCTGTGTATCTCTAGCCAGTGCCCAAACGAAGCTGACAGGGTGCTCAAATGAAGCTGACAGGGAACACGGTTTTGCAAAGACAAGTAAATAATATGAAAAGTGGTAAGTGGTCTCTCAGGAAAAGTCTTCAAATATCAAGACTGCAGATAAGGCCAAAAACACGATTGACCCAATCCCATTTTGGTCTTTTTGAACATGGTGCAAGATTTTTTCTCCCTATGTCCTATTTCCTACCGGGAAGTAGGGACTCTGACATGTACCTACAGAGAGGACATACGTCATGCAAATGATGGAAACCCACATACCGCAAAGGACAAATTTAGGTTGAGTGCACAACAATTTTGAATAAAGGCATTGTCCCCTGACTGGCATTGTCATCTTGGAAAAACTAGTGAAAGTCCACGGTTACCCACCACATGCACACCTCATCCAATGATCGTGCGACAACAATAAAATTCATTACACTGCGTGGTAGGAGTCTAATAAAGTGCTTGATTGTCTAGATAACTTTTCAAAGGAGAAGCACCGATACATAACCTCTTAACAATGGCATATTACTGATGACCGAACTGTTATGGAAAAGACGTCAGTTATTGTATGATTGGGTATAGTTAAGTTTCTATTCTTAGTAAAGTGCCATTCGAAGGATCATCTGGAAGAGAATAATCAGAGCCTAATTTCTAGGGATAGTAGTTGGGGGGCATGACATCCCAAGCCACACATCCTTTTCTATATATTTCATCTTTTCAATGTAAGCCAGGTTGGTTGGAAAAGTAATGTAGACAGTGACTGTTGAATGTAACTTTTGAACCTGATTGAATTTTAATGCAAAGGCCCTGAGAGTTTGATGAAATGATTCTAATGGTAGTGGTTTGATGTATTGTGACCTCTCTTATGTACGTGCTTCTTGTGTTATTTATATTCATGTATGTATTTTGTCTAAATCAAAACATTTTACAAGTCTAGAATTCACTGTGCGGTGCTCTAGATTTCTCCATTTAGATGACTATGTTTTATTCTAAGTAAGTTCAGAATTCATATCCAGCAGTGCTCTGAGTTACTTTATGTATTTTTCTCTCGCCACACACAATAACTTCGAACTGAAAGACCGTTGCCTACTTAACCTTTATCCTTTCAATTTTTAGTTACCAAGTCATTTATTTCTCTTGTTTTCTGAAATTTGACTCAATGGCCCAAGGTTTTGCATTCTCTTGCCAATAGAACCAAAAATATTGTACGAACGTGTCAAATCTACCCAATAATTCAAAGCCATAACCTTTATAGAGACGAAGTCTCAAAGAGATCCCTCTCTGGGTTGGAAAGGCTATTTTCCGGCCTTAAATTTGGTCTGTAGGTTACCTCTATCATTTGTCTTCTCAGCCAAATGAGTTCACAGAGTGCTAACATTTTGGCATCGTTGTCGGGACAAAATTGAAAAAACGTTTCCCTGGGAAAATGAATAAAGCTATAGTTTTGACCCTTGAGGGTAACAGTGGGCCAAACGACTATATTGGCTGAAACGTTTACCCTGATGACTCCATTAAAAGAGACTAGTAGCATAGAGTAGAGCGACTCAAAAATTCTGGCTCCAAAGACAGTTTATACTAGAGCCAATCCTGACCCGGATCTTGTAGCACCTGTGTGTGATCCTAAGAAACTTATGGATGGGGAAAAGGAGTAGGCACTAGACCCATTCTATTACCTAGATAGAAATGTATCCTTAACCAAAGACGGTGTACAAAGAATTGACAACCTTGATTTTGACACCCTGTTCGAACAAAACCTGTTCAGGTATAAATCATAAACCAACTTGGATGAAATAGTCTTTGATGAGAATAGGTTTCGATATCTGATATAAAACAAAATCCCGCAAGATTCCATAGTCTACACCCAGAAAATACCACCAATCCCAAACCCTCCTAGAGTAATGGCCGCCAGATTTGCCCCCCTTTCCCTGCCAGCCCAACTGCATGATTTTCCCTAGAACTACAACCATAGGATCAAGCTATATGATTCTAAGAGAAATACATCTTCCCAAAAGAACTTGGATTGTTTCAATGATTTTGTTGATCTAGAAGAGGTAGATCATGAGGACGTGAAGATGATGTTGTTCACGTAGAGTCTTTCAGAGGATGTTAGGAAGTAGTTTAAGGCCCTTCAAGCAGCAAGCATACCCAACTTCGCAACATTTGAAAAATCGTTCCTTGCCATATGGGGAGACAAAAATAATTCTTTGCAACTACTAACGCAGTACAACAATATGAAGAGAGCACCAGAGGATACGGTGCAATAGTTCTCAACCTGTTTCATGAAGGTCTACAACTCAATCCCTACAGAATTCCAGCTGCCTCCCGGAGTTGTGCAACTCTGATACGCAGACTCTTTTGACAGTGGTTTCTCCTTGTTGTTGAGGGAAATAAGATATGCTAATTTAGGCACCATGATGAGTGGCACAATCAAGGTTGAAGTAAATATGATGGCATCATGAAATATCAAACAAAACATTCATAAAAACGTAAAGAATCCCCAAGGAGATGCACAACCCTTGACTTCTCGATCGTCGAATGGCAAGTTCAACTTAATGATGAAGACTATCGAGAAGATGATGGAAATGATGTCCATGGAAAACAAGCTTGTCACTCGAGAACAAAATGATTTCCAACCCAGAAATTAAAACTTTAGAAGGGGCCTGGTCCCGTAGATCAGACAGAGGGAACATAAAGACCAGGGTGATCAACATATAAGGCCTCAATTCCAAAAAAATTACACGAATGAAGATTTTGATAAGATGATCCAATATCAGATGCATTGTTGCGACGACACAAAAACATGTGTTTTTGATTAAGGGAGAACATGATCAATTCATGGACACAAAATATGGTATTATGTTGGAGACTGATGACGCACTATCTTAGGAAACGTAGGAATTCAGGAAAGGATATCACAATGCCATCATGCAGTTTTAAAAGAAATACAACCTCAGGAGTAGAAAGGCATCTGCAAAACCTCAGTAGACTAATCCCACAAAGGAAACTTAAGCAAACACCCCTTCTGCAAGTTGACCAAATAAAGGCAACCCAGCCAAGGACACAATGGAAAAGGGAAATTCAAAAGAGGAGGCTTTAAAGAAAGTGCCAGAGGAAAGACGAGAGATGGGCATCAAAGAGGTAGATGAAGTCCCCCCCCATTTAACTTTGAAAATGAAATGGCCAAAATTAAAATCTCTGTCCCTTTAAATCAGTTCATCAAGAAAGGAGAGTATTAAGATAGGATTATTAAAATGTTAAATATTGAAGAGACCCCCGACACCCTGAACGTCCAGGATGAACACCCTGCTATCTTGTTTGGTCTACGCGTGGAAGAAACGAGTGATACTGAGGACGTTCTCACTTTCTATGTCAACCTCAAAATCCATGACATGACTTTGCATAATGCCATGCTGGTTTCAAGCCATCGCAAAATCTCATGCCAAAAGTGGTCATGGATGAGTTAGGTTTGGACGTCACCATGCCCTATAAGGATATTTTCTCCTTCGACTTGAGGAAAGTGAAATGTTTGGGTATGATAAAATATTTGGTTGTGTCGTTATCCCAAATCTCGTCAAAGAATCTAGTTATGGATGTGATTGTGGCTGACATACCCCCTAAATTCGGCATGTTATTATCCAGGTCATGGGTCATCAAATTGAAGGGAACCCTGCAGATGGATATCTCGTATGACACTATCCCTATCTTTGACCAAGAGAGACAGTTTATAGATAGGTGATGCTAAAGTACATGGTGAGTAGCAAGACCTAGCCTAACAACCATCCTATCTACTATGTTGACACCAAGATCGACTCCTCTATATTTTACAATGACCTGAGATTTGAAGGGGAGGAGCTGATGGCTGTCATGCTTGTCGAGGATAAGGTCGCACGTCAAGCGGAAGAGTGCATAGACATGAGATATCACATGGAGAATGAAATGTGGAACATGAGCTTCGACAGATCCGTCAACAAGGAGGGAGAAGGGGTCAGTGTATGGATAAATCCTCCCAAGGTGGGCTCAAAACTTTGTTCTTACAAACTCACCTTTGATGGTAAAAATAAGATGGCTGAGTATGAGGCATTGATTTTGGGTCTGAGAACTTTGAAAGAGTTGGGCACAAAGAGGATAGCGGTGCATGGAGACTCTAAGCTTTTCATAAATCAAGTGAAAGGTATATACGGGTCCAAGCACCCTAGACTGAGAGCATATAGGAATATAGTGTTGGACCTCCTTGAAGAATTCTTAGAGTATAATTTGTCAGCGATCCCAAGGGGGAAGAATCAAATTGTAGATTACCTAGCCACCTCGACTTCAGTTTTTTAAATTCTAATTTTCCCAAACAGAAAGTATGAGATCGAAGTCAAACACAGATTGATGATACCCAATAATATCAAGTATTGGAAGGTGTTTGAAGATGAAAAATAGGTGGAGATATTTCTCCAAATGAGTGACAAGTTCGCTAATGTGAACATTGATGATGAGTGTTGTTGTGACAAAGATGGAAATGTAGTTGCACGCGGTGATGATGACCCCTTTCAGAACCAGATAACTGGAAGGGACATAATGCATCTAAAAAATAACATCATCCCCAAGGGATTAGTTTCGTTGGAAAATATGTTTGATGAAAATGATGTAGCCATAAATCCCAAGATCATTTTGAATGATGAGGATGTCGAGGATTTCAATATCGGGACCCAGGAGAATCCAAGGATAATCAAATTTTCAAAGACGCTTAGTCCGGAGATCAAGCAGAGATACATCAAACTCATGAAATACTTCTCTGTCATTTTCTCCTGGAGTTATGAGGACTTGAAAGTCTATGACACTAGAGTGATTCAACATGTCATTCCTCTCAAAGAAGATCAAAAAACTTTCAATAAAAATCTAAGAAAGATAAATCCCCTGCTATTGTCACTAATTGAAAATGAGGTAAAGAAACGTTTTGAAGAAAAAAATATTGTTTCTTTAATATTTTCGAAATGGGTTTCCAACCTTGTGCATGTAAGGAAGAAGAGAGGAGAAATAAGGTTATGCGTGGATTTTTTGAACTTGAAAAGAGTATCCCTCAAGGACAACTACCTTCTTCCTAAGATGGAATACATCTTGCAGAAGTTAGTTGGATCCCAAAAAATGTCCATGCTGGATGGTTTTTTAGGCTACAATTAGATAATGGTACACCCATATGACCGGAAAAAGAAATCCTTCACAACACCATGGGGTATGTTCATGTATGCAAAGATTCCTTTCGGTCTTATGAATGCTGGAGATACCTTCCAAAGTGCTATGGATATATCATTTGTTGAGGAAAAGGACAAATTTATCGTGATCTACCTAGAAGACATCACAATGTTTTTTGAATCCGATGAACAAGATCTTGAGCATCTGAAGAAGGTCTTCCAGAAATGCAAAAAGTTCGACATATCTTTAAATTCGAAAACATCACATTTCAGAATGCAAGAAGGGAAATTGTTGGGGAACATAATATTAAAGGAAGGTATAAATATAGATCCCAGTAGAGTAGAAGGAATTCTGAAGATCAACACTCCTCAGAGAAATAAATAGGTACAGTCCTTCCTAAGAAAGGTGAATTTATTGAGAGGATTCATCCTGAATCTAGTTGAAATTATAAAGTATATCACAAGAATGCTCAGAAAGGGTAATGAGATCAAATGGAGCCTCGAATCTAGGAGATCATTTGAAGAAATCAAGGTATCCCTAACCAATGCTCCCGTATGGGCCAATCCAGATTTCATAAAGGATTTCATCTTGTTCTCCTTCACCTCATAGCACACTATCTCTAGCGTACTATTACATAAGGACAACTAGAATTTTGAAAAGCCTATAGCCTACTTCAACAGGATGCTGAGAGAATCCCCACTAAGGTATGATATCATGGAAAAAAAAACATACGCCTTGGTGAAATCCATCAAGGAGTTCAGGACTTATATATTGCATTCTCTCATTATTTCTTATGTGCCTAGTAATTCAATTAAAGACATCCTAACCCAGACTGACCCTTAGGGGAGAAGAGGTAAATGGATCGCATTCATGCTGGAATATGATCTCGAAATCAAGCCCACAAAGATAATTAAAGGTCAGGGGCTTGCAAAATTGATGGCGTAGTCGAAATATGATGTTTTGGGAATAAACTTCATCATTGATCTATTGGATAACCCACCAGAAGAAGCAACCCCACAGGTGTCTTATAAATTCATTGATTCACCTTGGTACACAGACATCATTTATGTGTTAAGAAATTTGCAAGCCCCTCTAGGGTTAAGTAAAACCAAGGCTAGATTTTTAAAGATGAAGGTTGCTAAGTTTTGCATCTTGGGTGAATCTCTGTATTGGAAATATCTGGGAGGGATATTGCTAAGTTTCTTACTGAAAGATGACACAGAATGAGCTATCAGGGAATTCCACAAAGGCGACTATGGGGGTCATCACTACTCGAAAACCATCGTGCATAAAATATTGAGGGTGGGTTATTATTGGCCCAACATTTTCACAGATGTATACAAATAAGTTTCTAGTTGCCGCAAGTGTTAGATATTCAATGGAAGGAGAAGGATTCAACCCCTGCTGTTGAAGCCAATCTCTGTAGAAGCATCGTTCATGCAATGGGGCTTGGAATTTATAGAAGAGATTCATACTCCATCCTTGGCGTAGCATAGATGGATACTTACGGCTACAAATTACTTCACCAAATGGATCGAACAAGTCCCCACGAGGTAGGCTACCGACATGGTCATCATTCAATTTCTGGAGACCAACATCTTGTCTAGGTTTGGGTGCCCTATCAAGATCATCATCGATAATGCAATAGTATTCAAGTCCAAGAAAATGGAGAAGTTTTGTAATGATTACAATATAACCTTGGGACATTCTATGGATTATTACCCATAGGGTAATGGATTGGCGGAATCATCCAACAAATTATTAACCAGGATTATTAAAAGGATCCTACAGGATAACAAGAAGGCTTGGCACAATAATCTTACCTACACTCTATGGGATGATAGAATCACTACCAAAAATTCCATCTCCACATCACCATTCCAAATTGCATATGGTGCAGATGCAGTTTTCCCTACCTCGTTGGGATTTCTCGCCAGGAAGTTTTTGTAAGAGAAAGAGGTCGAGCCAGATGACACTCAAAGGAGGATAAATTAGTTAATTCATGCGCATCATATGAGGGAGTAGGTTTTCAACTGATCACAGCTTCACCAAGAAATGATGAGAAAATTTTCGACAAGCACTCTAAGAAGGAGGACTTGAAGGTGACTTATCTGGTGCTGAAGTGGGACACGAGGAACGAAGACAAGGGGAAGCATGGAAAATTCGATCATCTTTGGATGGGACCTTTTAGAATCATCGCGTACCACGATAAACAACGCATATATTCTACAAGATCTTAACAGAGAAATCATTGGTGGGGGGCCTGTAAATGGCAGGTTCCTCAAACACTATCTAGTTTGGTAAGGTATGTTTATTTTTCCATGTCATTGTAAATAACCGTTTCATTTTTTTTTTCAAAGAAGGAATTTCAAGTTAGTATGTTCACAAGAAATTGAAGCCCAGAGTGAAGGCCCAAATTTTATGCTGAGTCTGATCGTAACTATGTCAGGAAGGTCTAGGGTGAGTTTTTTTTGTTGTTTCAGAGTCTGAGAGTCAAATAAGGCCCAATGGTCGGGCACCTGGTCAATTTTTCTTTTCCACCTCACTAGGAAGATAACATCCCTGTTGGAGATAGATGTTAGTGTCGTCATTTTGTCAGTTAGAGTCAGTCTTAGTCAAGTCATAGTCCGTGTGTCAAATCATGTGAGGTCATGTACCAAAAAATGAATGGGTCGAGGTCATCAAGTGGTTGGTTTGGCCCTTGGAGTCAGGAAGGGACGTCATAATCAAACATGTGTAATTGATAAAGGTCTTTTCCCAAAAGGTTGGGTCTTGTTAGAAGAGGAGGTTTTACATGCAAAAGGCCAAATAAATTTCTTATAATAAGGGTCACATCGGAGGATATAATGACCATCATCACCCCATTATGAATTCAGAAGGGATAAGAAATCACGACATTCATATCTCATATACTCTGCAACTCTTATCATCTGCACTTTACACACTTCGAAGTGTACACATCATGCAAATGTGCTGCACAAATATTTGGCCTGCTTCAAAAATTCTCATCACAATGGATTCAGTGTCCCTGTCATGATTCCATCACTCACCTATCTATTTATAAATGCTAGTTGCTCTTCATGTATTCTATTTACCAGCCTAATTTATGCGTCGTTTGTAACTTTTTTCGCAAGCCCTAGTTTTCTCACTGCAGGAAAGTCGATTGCCATCAGCTATGTCACAAACCGGTTTGGTCATGATTGTCGCATTTGGTCCATATTAAATGATGGTTTAGAGCCAGTCGAAGTTGGTCACCATTTAGTCTTGTTGGTTATGGAGCCTGATTATCTTCCTAATTTAGAGGTCTTTTACTTTCAGCCGTGTTTATACCCCATGAAGTATTTACACCCCAGAAGTATGTACACTCTTCC
>SNQJ01S0000906.1:208831-220155 GCA_010110895.2 Picea sitchensis | reverse complement strand
GCACATGCAGTGGGAGTTGTGAGCAAGTATATGAACAATCCAGGTAAAGAACATTGGGAGGCAGTCAAGTGGATTCTCAGGTATTTGAGAGGTACTACTACACATGCATTGTGTTTTGGAGGTTCAAACCCTTTTCTATAGGGATATGTTGATTCAGATAAGGCAGGTGATAAAGACAGTAGGAGGAGCACCACAGGGTATGTTTTTACTATAGGTGGAACAACAGTAAGTTAGATTTCGAAACTGCAAAAGGTTGTTGCACTTTCTACAACAGAGGCAGAGTATGTTGCTTCTACAGAGGCTAGTAAAGAGATGATTTGGTTACAGAGGTTTATGGAGGAATTGGGAAAGAAGCAAGAGAACAACAGGTTGTATCGTGTCAGTCAGAGTGCCATTCACCTTGCAAAGAACTCAACCTTCCATTCGAAGACTAAGCATATGCATTTGAGGTACCACTTCATACGATCCGCCTTGGAAGATGGACAATTGACGCTGGAAAAGATACACACTAGACAGAATCCTGCAGACATGTTAACAAAGGGAGTAACCAGGGAGAAACTGAGTTCTTTCTTAGTTTCAATTGGTCTTCAAGAATGAAGATGAAGATGAGAAATTTGCTAGGTCCAAGAATGTATCCATTTTTTTTTTATGGAGAATGATAAGTCTATGAAGGAAATGCATGTTGTTCATAGCATGACAAAGTAGAGTGCAAAATAATGCAAGGAAAAGATTGAGATGAAGGAGTTTGTGTAAGAAACTCAGGAAGTAATAATGAGTCACAATAATCCGAAGAGAGTGTTCATTGTGACCATAGATGTTGTTATAGTGTTGCCGGGGCATAATTTCCCTTCAACAACAACAAGTACTCCTCAATACACGGTCCCAATCAGTCTATGCACCGTTTGGTTTATGAGACCCATCCAAATTCTCACCTGAATGCCATTACTAGTTATGAGGTGTGATAGAATGGTTTCTAAATGAAAATGGAACCTAAATAATTGCATAAATAAATCTAATCTATCCTATCCTAGCTAGGAGAACTATACAATAACCGAATGAGTGGCTGTAAATGAAACTAATCTCTACAAATAACTTCACTTAGATAGTTGTTATGAAGTATCAAAATTAGACAACACATATATGCGAATACATAAGTGGATTAGTCTAAGTCACAATATCACATACATAAGAAACTCATATTCCCAGGACAAAATATGAGAAATAATAGTAAAGCTGCGAGAAAGATATCAATTTGCATAAGAAAAATTTATCAACAAAAATATATTCTTACAACACATGTAAACAATAGACAATTTGTTGGAAGTAGTTCACAACAAGCGACCATTTACACAAGTTCTTCTCTTTGTCAAAACTAGCCCCGAGGGCTTCTCAATTTTATTTAACACAATATCCTTTCACAAAATAGTTTATTGAATATTACAATGCTTGAAAAGCCCATTTCAAAATGGGACTCTTCCTTTACTCATAGAAAATCTAAAAAAACTATTGATAATATCTTCTTGAATTCCACAAGAAGCAGTTACAAAACCTTTCATCTCCCCTCACTGATTGTTGACATGTGTAAGGATGAGGACGAAGATGAAAGTAGTTGGAAAAAGACAAAATAGAGTACAGTTGTTAGAAAATATGAATTTTCTATTTTGTCTCATTCACGTGCCTTTGTCTTTGACGTATGCAACCTAAACTTCGTACTGGCCATCAAGTGATATGATCCGTTGATATAGAAGTTCCTCAAGAATGACTTCCATTGAGGATGAGTTATTGGTAAGCGTATTGATTTCCTTTATTAGGGTGGCCATGAATGCTTGGATCATGGTGTGAACTATGGTTGGTTGTATAAGGTGTTGCTCCATTAACTTAATTGTCATCTTTGTAGCTGCTTCGGTTACTTCCCATCTCTCGCTTATGATTTGCTAGATATTTTTGAGGCACTACTCCATTGTGATGGTTTTCCCGAGCTCTTCAAGAGGAGGGAGCTGACACTTGTGTATCAAGACTTTTGTGGCTTTTTGGAGACGCGCACAGATCACAAGTGAGCTTGTAATTTCTTCCTTTGCTCTCTTCCCCGCTTGTTGGCATCTATCAAGGGAAGCATAGTCAATTATTCTTTTTGCCTCTAAGGGGCAGGGAAATTTTGTTGGAGCATATGGATTTTCGTCTATCCACCTTTTAATGTTATTCATGGCTTCTCGGATGGTGACAAATTGAACATTTCTGGTTTGAATTCAATTGTGTTGTTCTATTATGCTGGCCACCAACTACTGAAAGACATGTAGATGAACATACATGTTCGTAATAGCTTCATCCAACTCTGTCTTGACCTTTTCTATGCATGCTTTGAATTATTTTAGGCTTCCCTTGTCTATCTTTACCTACCTGAGTTGTTCTTCTAGTTCTTTGATTCTAACATCCTTCTCTTGATTTTGGCATAATAAGTTATTGAGGTTTCACTTTGTTGTTGTGGCCGAAGGTGGTACCAGTAGATGCTATGGATAATGGATATTGGATGGCATCTTCCATCACAATGTTCTCTGTGAGGAATTCTAATAGAGTTCCCCCTATTCATAGTACATGCTTGATCTGTTGTTGCATGATCCTACCAGTGGTTTTATCATATTTGAACTTTTTCAAGTTTGCCACTTTGCTTAGTTTGTATGGGGCGCGAAGCCCAACTCCATCCCACCAAATTGAGGATGATTGATGGGAACTTTTGTTGATGATTATATAATATCAATGTCCATTGGCGATGTGTTGTTTTTTAGGGCCTCTTCATCTCTTTTTCGCTCCTCTTCCTTGGCTACAACTTCATTTGATTCTCTTTGTTCTGCTGCTATAATCTTTGTAGCTGCCTTTTCACCTCCATCTTTTGTTTTTCACTCATACCCTGCTACTTTCTCAGCTGCAACCTTATGTTCTGCTTCCACTATTGTTTTCATTGTTGTTGCTACTACTTCGACTTCTTCCTTAGCCTTATCCTTTATGATCTTTCTCTTCTTCTCAACAACATCTTCCTTTTTCTTTTTTATCTTTTCCTTCTTCCTTATTTTCTTTTTCGTTGTTGGTTCCTCCTCTTCAGCTGATTCAGAACGTGTTGATGTAGTTGTAACAGATGCTCTTGATGCTTACTCCTCCTCTTCTTTCCTCTATGCTTCTTCATGGGCCTTCTCCTCGTCATCTTTCTGTCATATGGGTTTTCCCTGTCATTTGGCATTGACTTCATCATAAGTTTGAGACCCGTAGTGAACATCCTCCTCCTCCCTAGTAGCTGAAGTATATTCCCATGTGTGTTTGATTTGGATGCAATACTCCTTAACCACTATTTTGGGATCATGCCTCCAAAATCGTTCTTCTCTGAAGCGATATGAAAATAGCGTATCAAATTCATCTTGGGCCCATTTGATGCTTCCGAATGAATATGCACTGACCCAAAATTGTAGTGGGGGATAGATAGCCTTCTTTTCTCGATACAATGTTGTCCTGACTCCATGAATTATAGTTTGATAAGCAATTTCTTGGAGTACTAGCCCGTCGGGCACAAATCTCAGGAGAATATGGGGAGATTTGGTAGCCCCATATATCCTTATGTAGGTTCTGTGTTCCATTAGGTACCAATATCCAATATTCCTGACTATTACCAATTCTTTATTTGTCATACATGGGGCTGGTGCACAAAAGATGAGTCCATACAGAGGTGCTAAGAATTGGTTGCAGATCCTGTCGTATTCCATTCTGTACTTGTGCTCCTAGAGCACCCTGCAGTAGATATGTTGTGGGGATAAATATATGAACTATTGATTCCCAACATTAAATTATCAACCAGGGAGTCGTGGACTTAGAGGTGCAAGCACATGAAATGGATTGGAGCCTAGTCTTGCCTAATGTTGACAAACACACTTCAATGCGATAAAAGAAACAAGAAAAAAATAACGAATTCATGTGTCAGGAAATAGAATAACACCTTAGGTTGAATCCCATCATGGGAAGGTCATATCTCACGAGTTAGACCTTTAATCTTTCCTTTGGTGATTAAAATTACAAGTTGCAGTAAGAAACCAAACAAAATGAAATACTAAAACAAAACTATGTGATCAAAAATTTATTGCAAAGATCTATCCTAAAATGCGAAGATTAAATTCTATCCTACAAAATGATAACAAAAGAATTCATCAATAACAAAAACAAGAGAGGAAATTAGTGTAGAAATAAGTGTAGACTGGTACAAAACAGTGCATAAACAAAATTGACTAAGAACGAAAATAAATCTTAAAGCAATCCAAACTTAAACTGTAGAAATATTAAGCAATTGTAAAATCACACATCCTAAACTCAGAACCAATCATCAAATGAATACATCAATAAAGTAAAGGAAAAAGAAATGGATGGCAAGAAAAAGAATGAATATAAGAAAAGGAAGTGGTTTTCTGTGTAATTGAGATGTGAAGGCAACATTTAAACTCAATAACTAATACACAAAAAATGAAGGATAGATGGAAACGATTTTCTCTTGTAATTAACTGATCGTAATGTATAATTAAATTGACAACCAAGGAGCGGATCGTGTGAGGAAATATGAGGTCAATATAGAAGAGAAAGATTATATATATAGAAAATGGAACAACTATGTTTTACACTATTTGGGACAACATAGAAGAGGTGAATGGATATGTGAATTGAATAATAGGTTTTGATGTGTGAGTAGGATGTAAAATCAATGGTGGAAAATGATAGATGCAAAGGGCATTTCAAACGATTAAATAGATGAGAGTGAAGCATGGAAGCGAAGGAACACTGCCCACAATTAATTAAGCATAAAAACAAAGCATTGTAAGGATATGCAAAAATATAAGCACGCAAAAGTAATGGAAGGAGTACAAACTAAACTCAAAGCTTAAGAAATGTAATAATGTACTCAATTAGGAAATGTGATATGAGTCTGAATTCATCCATCTAATGCAACAAAATAAAATCAAAATATAAAAAAACTTTAACTCAAATGATAACAAAACTAAAATTGATTTGTAATGAAATAAACACACAATGCAATGTTAATCTACTAAGCAAATAGAATATATCAACACTTACCCATGTTGAGGGGCCCTTCCAAGGTGGTGAGTGCTGCTTGAAGACAATCATATCACTCAAATGCTTGGAACCATGCACAAGAACAACAACTCTTTCATTTCATCAAACTCAAAAAATTAGAAGTCTCTTATAATATTGGCATGGTTATGATAACACTCTAATCTCCATTGCAAAAGAATGCTCATAATGATAATTGGCTCTTTCTCACAGCCCCATGAGGCTTATTTATACATGGAATCCATGGAGGAATGGATAAAACCAAATTGCCCAACTAAGATTTTGGTTAAAACCAAATTTACAATTTTTGGAATAAAATCACAAAAATTTGGGTTTTTCATCAATGTGCACAGATTTGAGTTAGGGATCCACCCACATCTTCCAAACCAATTCAAATTTTGAAAAAGTACCAACATATTGCTCATTTTTTCACCTTCTGGACAAAACCCATATCTTAGAATTTCTATATCTGCCTTCATATGCACAAAAATCGAGTTGCAAGTTGGTAGTTTGAGATTTTTAATAATTTTTGTAGAATAGTTCCCCTTGTGCTAGAGGTCCACACGTGCAAGCTAGGTGAATTCTGAAACATGGGTCCACATGTCGACATTTCTCTGGAAAAAACCCATGTCCCCGAATTTCCTCTAGAAACATGCAAATATTTCGAACTATAATCTAGTACCGGATTCCTGTAGGGTGTGCTGGTACCAGATTACTGTAGAATGCTGGTACCAGATGGCTATTTTTTGGTACAGGTACCAGATGACTTGTGATGGAGGTACCAGATGGTTTCTGGAATGTTTTGGTGCAGGTACCAGATGACTTTTGGAATGTTCTGGTGCAGGAACTGGATGACTTCTAGTGTGGGTACTGGACGACCTCTAGTGTGGGTACCGAATGACTTCTAGTGCGAGTACTAGATGAATTCCAGTGCAGGTACCGGATGACCTGGAGCATTGTCTTAGAACCCTGTCTTAATTCACTTTCCACAACAAGGTAATTAGAGGAATTAGATCACATTAATAATTATTGTAACTATTAATAAACCATAAAAACCATAGCTAAACGTTAATTACCTCATGTACACCAAGAAGTGGTTAAGAGAGTATAACAATGGGAAAAATGGGTGGATTACTTATGATTTCAAGGAAAAATGATCGATATATGAGGCAAAAATGAGGTAATTGTAGATTTCAAAAGGGATACCCAACATTTCCCCCATTCTCAATCTATTGCATGTCCTCATGTAATGATGATCTTCAAAATTTCAAAATTGGTGCTATTTTTGACTAAATTTAGCATTCCCTGAAGTTCCACCCTTCGTTATCTCATTAGGGTCTCTTGCCTTCATTACCTTGTTAGGATAAAAGTGACATAGTCATGGTTTAAATACCATATCAATGGATAATCTTGGCCATTCATAATGAAAGTCACTTTTCAAAATGATGAGGTAATAATAAGGCATATGCACAAATAGACGTATCAAACAAGATAGGGATGAATGTGCAAATTTCACTTCAAGGGGACAATACATTTAGGAGTAGGTATGAAAATTCATAATAGGAAGTGTAGATAAGAATAAAAACAATCCAACACATGATTTAAAACGATTCTTTAATAGAAAGAACATGAAAAAAAATAGCTCATACCTCCAATCACTTGAAGTAATAACAATGTCAAATACAAGACAATGATCATATCATTTTGATATCGATACCGTATTATTAACTAGTACCGGAACAATATTCTTCAGTATTGGAACAAGACAGTACCGGAATAGGATTCTGCAGTACCAGAACAAGATTCTTGAGTACTGGAACAAGACAGTACTGGAACAAGATTCTACAGTACCAGAACAAGGCAGTACCAGAACAAGGCAGTACCAGAACATGATTCTGCAGTACCAGATGCACTTGATAAGGTACATGGTCTTTATGATCTTTAAAAATGGAACTTACATGCCTCACATTATGGTTTGAATACTCTGAGTTTCAAGCTGTAGAAGATGCTGACAATCACTAGTACTAGATCAAACTGCAAATGTTTTAACCCAAGATTCAAAACTGGAAGTGTTGTATCTACTGAGATTTACTTCTCTCTCTTTGCTACGCCTACTAGTTTGCATGTCCTCATGCAAACTCTTATTAGTACACAAAAAATACTGCAAGATGAAAGGGGACTATGTGGAACTGGTGCATGTTGACTAAAGAATGGAAATGAAGTATGCCAATGATGAGCGCTACTGAAAATATCCTGCAAAAAGTACCCTCGAAAAATATTTAAATTTTTGTACTGTTTGCACAGGAACCTACTGGTTTTTGTACCAACAGTACCAAAACAAAAAAAATCTAAAATAACTAAACCAATACTATTATTATGAGAGAAGAAATAAACATTGATGATATGCCAAAGAAACAACCAAAACTTAAACTTTACCCATGCTTGTAAATTTGGAAATGAAATAATTTTAAAACATTAAAAGCATAAAAGAAATTCCTAAATTACTTATTACATACGATTTCATCAATCATTAACAATTTTATGCTCATGAAACCATGTTAATTATCATGGGGGATTTTTCCTCTCATCCTTAAACAAGAAAACATGAGGAGATAAGTTGTCTTTAATAAATGAGAAACCGATAGGAAACCAATCATCCCTGTTTAATTTCTCAGAGAATTTCTGTCATTCAAGTAATATTGATACGGTTCACATTTGAGTTTATTAGACTCCTACACTTATGGGTCCCACTTCTAGGACAATGACATCCTAGGTATGAATGGTAGGGTCTTAAGACCATCTTACATACATTCTCAAATGGAAATTAGATGAGGTTTATTATCCTTTTGTTCAACCATGCATGCTTCTTCTTAAGGATTTACTAAAGTATATTGTTCATACAGACAAATATATATATTAGGCATAATGAAAGACATCAAAATTAAAACCCATTGCCAACAAGCTTGTTCAATACTTCGATGGGGTAATTTTGATATCTAAGAAATATCCTCCCCATGCATAATTCGCCATTGCCCACGAGCCTGTTCAGTACCCTGATGGGTTTTCCTAGTTATACCACAAGCCGATACCCGCTGCCAACAAACCTGTTTAGTATCCCGAAGGGTTAGCCTCTTACACCCATTTTCCATCAAAGGCTATTGTCCTAATATTTACCCTTAAGATAAAATTTATAGATTGTTTTCACATGGGTGAATAAGGAAGCATCTTTGAAAACCTTTTTACAGGATGGGATGGTAGTGGGTTGGAAGATATTTTATAGATTGCCTAGAAAATATTGTTCGTATGAAAAATAGACTTATGTATTGAGATTATTCGTGAAACATCCCATTTCTAACCCTTATAAACTATAATGTATTATGTAAATATGACTTAGGCTGGTGAGTCGGTAAATTTGAAAAGGGGCTAGAGTGCCTAGGAAATGTAACACTTCCTATACATTAATAAAATACACCATTGGTTGCAAGATCGACAAGGACAAAAGAGATATGGGGCTATGATTCCACGAGAGAGGGGGCTATGATTCCACAAGTGAGGGGGATATGATTCCACAAGAGAGGGGGCTTGAGGGGCTAAGTCTTGTTATTATTATTTTATTTACCCATAATTGATTTTATGGAGAAGAGGGGGTTACATGAGCTTCTTGGGAGGGAGGCCATGTGACTCTTGTCTTCATGTAATTATTTAAACATCCCTTGGGGGCTGTTTAGGGGTCGTTCTTCCCTTGATTCGTCCTCTTCTCACTGGTTCACTTGTTCTTCTTCCTCTTCACTCACTACTGCTAGTTCATGTGCTCTTGGGATGAGCATGGAAATGAATGGAAAGAAGAGGAGAGCCATTGTTGAATGGATGTAATGATTTACTGATCATTCGAGGAGGGAATGGATGCCTGTGTGCATGAACTTGATGACAGTTCGAATGGAACTGTCCACAGCTGAGAGTCCTTGGAATTTCCAGTAGGGAGATTTCCTGACTAGTAGAACTAGAGCCCTGGAGAGAAATGGAACAACCTTAGGGACTACATGGTAGAGAAAGGTGTTCATTTCTTGGGGTTGTGCAGGCTAAGGGGGAAATAGAGATGAAAATTAGAATTGCTGTGAGGTTGGGAAACTTGAGAGATACTTAGCCAACTATTGTGTATTTAGAATTGGCCTGGGACCCGTCCTTGTGGATTCATAGCCTTGGCTTGGGGGTGACATGCTGTTGAGAGTAAATGAAAAACAATGTCTATGGTTGGGAGGAACATCCTTGGTTTGCTGCCAGTTGGTGAACATTTACTTGCAAAGATAAAGGATCTCTCTGTGTTTTCTGTTTAATGTATTCCACTGTGTATTTAATTATCTTTGAGATATGTATTCTAATGTGCATGTCTACTGGTTATTTGTTGTGCATGGCACATTGTTTATCTCTTTTATGCTGTGACATGGATATTGTCTTATGCCTATGGTGTGCATGCTTCTAACATTGTTGAGAAGTCCTTTGTTTTTGAATTTGGATTAGATAACTGAGTCTTGGGGCTGCAATGTGCCTAGCCTGCGGGTGGTTGGGTGTGTTGCATCCTGTTTAAGGTAAGGTAGCTCGGCCTCTGGGTGGTTGGGTATGTTACAGATTGGTATCAGAGCTTCTGTTTGAAACACCGAGCTGGTATGGGCTGGGTCTGTTGGTCAGAGTCTCGTGGTTGAGATCAAATTCTGACCGTGAAGTTAAAAAACTCATGAGGAATGGCATTGCATAACCTACGCAGGAGTTAGAACGTCATAGATCCTTTGTAAGGGTTTGAAGGATCATGACCATCCCCCCTTCAAATTCAGGAGTGATTGCCACTGTAGGAGCAAGAGAGATATGATATTGTTGGATCGAAGGATAGGTGAACATGGGTCGTCAGATATAAAGGAAGCAAGGGTTAAGGTCACAACCGTTGGATCCCATGGGGGAGAGAGATCAACGGACATGAGGCATTGCAGGGAACCAAGTTGCACAAGAGATAATTTCCCAAGGTGGTCCCACAATCCAAACCATAGTTTCACCAAGGGGTTACATGTCAACATCAAGAGAATTGGGGGCAAAAATCGGGTTACTCAAAACTGCCAATGCGTGCCCCTGCAATTTGAAAGGCATGCAGTGATGTAACATGTTAGTACTCGAGCGACGAATCTCCAAAGAGCATAAGTATCCGGGGACCGTCGATCTGTAGGAGGACACACGTCAACCGATCGTGTGCTCCGGGTGAAATCACTCTGGGAAAAGGCGAGCAAGGAGAAGTTGAGAATTGAGATTTCTGGATCCTAGAGATCCGAAGTGAATTGCATCTGTTGATCCTTCCATCAGTAACTTCCAAAGTCCCGAAGTCTGGGGTTAATATGGGTTGTCCGATAAGGGAGACACATGGCAACAGTTTGGCTGGTTCAGGAAATTGGAGTTCGGGAGAATTGGAAGTGTGCTAGTGTGGAAACTCCTGAAGTCCCGAAGCTTGAAGAGCCGAAGTGGCGGGCCACGATGATGTCACTAAGAGGTGATGTAGACCCTGAAATTTCTGAAGTGACATGGCTTGCGGACGTCACCGAGGATGACATGGACACATGGGATGTGTGCCACGTGTCAGTAAGTTTTGAGCATGCAGATGATTGAAATGTCAGATAGGACGTGGCACGTGTCACCCGCTTGATTGTACCACGTGTCCGCTTACAATATTTCTCTATGTGGCGATGAATTGTGGACTTCAGAGAAATTACTCCGAGAGTTCGTCCGAAGTAGACCTGAACCATTAGATCAGGAGAACATG
This sequence comes from Picea sitchensis, assembly GCA_010110895.2. Classification (NCBI taxonomy): domain Eukaryota; kingdom Viridiplantae; phylum Streptophyta; class Pinopsida; order Pinales; family Pinaceae; genus Picea; species Picea sitchensis. The sequence goes on along the minus strand of SNQJ01S0000906.1, from coordinate 209,255 downwards.
TGGCAGGAAGCTATGAATTCTGGGTAAGGACCCGAAGTAAATGTTGATCATCGGATCATACGAAGTAATTCCCCACCGTCTGATTCAAAAGGACGTGTGGCAAAATCCCATGTATCTCGAGGGAAGTAAGGTTTGATATTTCAGAATTTCGAAGTCCGGAATTCCGAAATGACCACAACCGTCGATCTGGGAGAGGTATGTTGGATTACTGAGAGGGGGGGGGGTGAACCAGTAATAGAGCAATTTAGTCCCTTTTAACCATATAATCCAAGTGCTATATCAATGAAGCATTATTATCCAATAATTGCAGAGTAAATAAGCAATGCACAAATGAACAATCATACACATACACAGTACACCAGTATTTTACGTGGAAACCCAAATCGGGAGAAAACCACAGAATGATTTTTCTTATATGTCTTGA
>SNQJ01S0000906.1:190294-208821 GCA_010110895.2 Picea sitchensis | reverse complement strand
ATGTCCAAGTGCTCATGTGAACTCCCCGTGGAAGATTTTGGAACTCAATAACCAACTCAAAATGATGCTCCAAATACTGACACATGTCAAGTGGATCCAAATAAGAATATCCATCCACATAGTGGAAAAGGGTCGTAGAAGAATCTGGAAGGAATAATACCATTGTAGAATATGCAGGATGGACACTGGTAATAATCATTGGCTCTCGATTTTTCACATTGATGCTCTCTACAAAAGGTGGATTAGATTCATCAAATAAAATATGAAAGTGGTTGTCATCCCAGAAATGACAACTATCCATATACCAATCATCACAATCGGCCTCAAAATCATACCAAGCATATATTTCTCGATTATATTCATCTCTGAGTCCCTCCATAAGAAATATTTCCTGCATGTTATTCAATGAATCTTGAATACTACAAAAAGTATCATTGAGGTCGTCTGTGAGGCCATGTACAAATGCATCCAATCTGTCATCCAATGTGTGAAACAATTGGGTTTTGAATGAGTTGAGAATTTCTTTCAGGTTTTGAGAAGAAATAGTCATCTGAGCACCCTATTAACTCTTTGGTCCCTCAACCATCATGAAAAAAAAAAAAAAAAAAATAGACCCAATAAGTTACGGCAGAAAATCGTGGTTTTTTCTGGAAAACCCCTAAAAAACTGTTGAAGTTAAAATGCTCATAACTTCACTTCCTGGACTCCGTTTTGGCTGATTTTTTTTTTTTAAATTGGGTGAAATTGTGAGAGAAACTCAAATATTTAATTTATTTGGGCAAATTCGGCCTCCAGATGCTACAGAAATAATAAAAAATAAAAAATAAAAAATCTCGCCGTCGTTCGCGGAAAAAATCCTGAAAATTTACAGATTTTAAAACTTCAATATCTTGATTTCCTGGACTCCGTTTCGGACGATTTTTTTTTTCAAATTGGGTTTTTTTCTGAGAGGAACTCAGATATACAACCATTTTCTACAAAATTTGCACAAAAATATATCGAAAACTTCGAGAATGTCGCGGCCCTCTTTTTCTTCTCCGAAAAAAAGTCTGCAAAAATAAAAAATATTTGCCCACAATGTCTGCCCAAGGAAAGTGCTCTAATACCAATTGTTAAGAACCCAATACTGAATACAAAAGAACCACAATAGATATACAATAACAATATGCAAAATCTTCTTTATTACCATCAAACCCTTGAGGTAGGGCAACACCATACAATGGATCCTATTATGGAAGGGATCATCTCATGTTCACTTGCCTCTTTGAGGGGGCATCCTCCTATTGAGCTACCGCTCCAAATACAATAATTATTTTTCATGTCTCATTACATTGCTTGAACCCCTTTATATAGTGCTACCATCACCTAAGAACATTCTAGAGGAGGAATCTTCTAGAAGTAGAACCTTCTAAGAAGTCCTCTTACATTTATTATATCTAATTACCCATTTACTATATCTAACTACCATAGTGGGCCTTATTTAATAATATAGTGGACCTAGTCCACCTTACATTGAATGACCTCCACTATTATCACTATGGGCCCTCTGAGTCCCCCCACTACCTCTCTAGCTACCTTACAACTTTATTCTTGCAACAAGTTCTCAACAAACAAGCAAAGCAAGAATATAGTGATAATATAACAGGTTAGCACATTAGATAGTATAATCCATTAATATACAAAACAAACATGCCCATGGATAAAAATTCATATATTTGTAATATATCAATTGGACGGGAAAGGATTATTTCTATTAATAAATGATGAGCAGAAGTGAACACATTACAGACTTCCATATCAGCACAGTTCGGAACCAAGAAACCGAATTCCTTCCAACTGGGCCTCCACCACTTCAATCCTCCACCAAAGGCAAGCTCATATAAGGGAGACAAAGAGGTTCTCCATCAATAAGGGAAGAGTTTGGGGGTTGAACATTGTGTTCAGACTTAAAGGACAAAGGGATGCAGACTCAATAATGAAGTTATAATTTCTCCAGAGTAACTTTTCTCTCAAAGTTGAATTCTCTCTCCTTTCCATAGCTATGAATTGGCTTCTTTATAGCCTTCAAAATGTAACTGAAGGGCTCAGTCGAAATGTTTCTAGTATATGGAAGGCCAAGGATCAGAGATATCATGTCGTGACATGGAAACCCGACATTAAATTTTGATTTTCTGGCACAAATCCCGATGTACACGGGTTGTAGTGGAGCAGTCAGCGTATACTCATGATGTATAGCTTTTAGAGTGCATGGGGGAATGGATTAAGGCCCTCTCTGCAAGGTTGCATAAGGTGAGGAAAATCTTGCTCTAACAGATGTCCCCTAATGTGTGAGGTCGGAGTATCTGCGATGGCTGAAATACATTATAAATAACCCAGAAGTGGAGTGGTAGAGAACCAACTAGACAAACTCGATTTCTCATCACATTATATACTGACTTTGCATACATGGCTGCCAAAAATACACTGTAGATCCATGTGGAAATATACCAAATATGTAGCCATGAAATAGGCAAATACAAATGCAGTTATCTGCCAATAGTTGTCATAGTCATGAACAAGGCCCAGTAGAAACAGTCTCAAAACCAATCTGAAGATATATGTATACCATGGAGTACAATATGATCTCCCATGATCACTGAAGTCATATAGGTATTGGTCCAATGACAAGGAAGCAACAATAGGAAAGTTGTGGCCACATAGTGATGTCTCCAAGTCTTCTACACAATCCGCCAATGGTGCAAGTCTTCATCATGTGAATAAATGAGTTGAGGTCGAACACAATGAGACATCATTTGATTACCAGTCATTGATGTATATCGTTAACAAACGTGAGATAGCCTACCGATAATGAAAGTAGGTATCAAGGCACTGAGTACATTCTTACAAGTATGAATAGAGGAGTCGGTGTTGAACACCTGGAGAATCCATCGATCAGGAGACATTGATGTATTCCCAACTATCGATGGCGAGAGAGCCTAGCACTAATGATTGCAAGCCTCAAGGTACTCATAAGACTCTAGGTCTCGTTTCCAAATAATGGACTGATGTTGATGGAAGGAGACCCACTAAAAGGAGAGCATTGAGGCATCTCTCATCCGTCAGCACGAGGTACAAAGCATGAGCTTCATGATTTGGTGGGAATCGGATGAAGAACAAGTTCACGAACCAACAACCATGTACATCTTTCGCGTGTTCCAAGTGCAAGTGGTACATGAAAAACACCCTCTGAATAACAACCAATGATGAAGATTGTTGACAAAGGCGAGGAAACCACCAATAAGGCTAATGGCATCCAAGACATTGCATGAATCCCAATGTGTGAATAGATGTCTTGTCGTCAAACACAAGGGAAAACATCCAGTTAATGAACAATGATGAAATGTCGACTGTTGGGTTCAAGGTTACCTACCAATGATGAAAGTAGGGCCAGGGTGCTTGATGGGACTAAAGTATCATGTTATTTTGAGACAAACTGAGGGTATGGCCAACATGCAAAGTCAAGAATTCTGAGGAGTGGCCGACACAGGTTGATAGACTTCCTTTGAACAAGAGCATGAGACATATGGTAGACTCTAGCAACATAGATCCAATGATAAAATCATGAGATGCGGGAGGCATCAATGAAGTTCTATGTAGGGACTGGAAGAGTAACCAGTCGGTACAGAAGACTTAGTAGCGATCTCATCTTCCTAAGGCCATGTTAAACCCAAATTTATGATGAAAGGACTCAAATAACTTTGTCCTTTGTTCAAAGGAGACATGACTGTTGCTAATATAAGATAATACTCCCTTCACACCTGCCTTTTTTTTGTTTTTTCATAACAAATGAATGCGATGATACAGAGGAGGAAACGAGTTTTGCAAGTAAGAAAAAATAGTTCCAACAGTGGAACGCACCTATTCTCAATGCAGGGAAGTGTATGTCGGAAATGGACACTCGGGGGATGTTCCCTCCTAGTTATAGGGTGTCAAATTGCGAAGGATAAAAACAAGGCTCTGCTTGGTTGAGGATGAAAAACTGCTAAGGCAACCGATTTATAACACAAAATGAGAACCAGCTATAGGCTCAACACTGCAAGCAAGGGCATGAGATGCAATCACAACTTAACGCCAAAAAATGTCCTTTTTTATGTCTTTTAGTCTACTTGGTGTGAAAAAGGAATAAAGTTGTGCCAAGTAGATGTCTTTTCAAATCCAATTTACGAGTGTGAAAATGACAAGTTCACTCGGGGATCTTTTCTATTTTTTATAACGAGTCGGAAAAGAGCTTAACTAAGACTCGTGATCTTTCAAATCCAATTTAACAAGTGTGAAAGGGACAAATCACTCGACAATATTTTCACTTTTTAGACGAGTCGGTAAAGAGCTTAACTAAGACTCGTTTGGTGTAGTTCTAATCAGTATGTAAGGGGGGAGGCCAAGGCTCCCATATTGGCCTTCTGTGGAATGTCAATATCTTACGAATAGCTAACATAAGCTTGGGAAAACCCAAAGCTCTCCAAGTCGAGGAGGATAAAGCATTGACTGAGTATAAATTCTCTGTGATAGATTGGATAATGTCTCTTAATTGAAAATACATGGGCGGGGGTATTGGATACCCCATAGGACTATCCCAATCAATAGTGATCTCTTCAAAACCAGGAGGGAGAGGACTTGGTGAAAGAAAAAATCTCTCTTGTTCAGAAGGTGCAGGATTAGGAATACTGATGATATGATTGAAAGATGCATCACTCTCTTCAGGGAGAGTAGGTTTGACCAGAGATCGCATCGGTATGACCACTTCTTCAATTATAGGTTGAAGAGGATGTATAATAGCAGGGATAGGAGACATGTCACCTTCCACTACAGGGGTGAGGTCGGGAGAGGATCGCGACAGTATTACCACCGTGTGAATTAAAGGGGAAGTAGTGTGAGGAGAAACCATGGATGCCTCAGAACCCGAAGGGGCCTTGGGTGAGCCCAACGTTTCTAGTATTCCCATTGTAACTGTACATAGACGAGTAAGGTGATTTCCTTTGCAAGTCCTGCAAAGGACTTTAGGCGTACGTCTGAGACGTCGGCACTTCTCAATGTATCCAGCGTTGTTTACAATGGCTAGTGACATATTCTCAACATGGTAGGTTGAGGTGGGAGATTCATCTCCTATGTGACATACAGAATTTGGAGACGTGGCATTGATATGGAAGGTGCCCCCATCATGATCGTCAGAGGCTGGGTGTGGGCTATCAACAAGACTAGCAGAAGTAGTTGACCCATTCTCAACATAACTGATAGAGGTCGATGATGGAGCTCTGGTATGACTAACAGTAACCGAGTTAGCAGTAGGTTGTGGCATTTGATGCCAAGGTCTAGGGAAAGATTGACTTTGAAACATAACTGGCCAGGATGGATCCTGGTTTACCCCCTGTCCCTATCCGGAAAGGTAGTATCCTCCATTTAATTGATTCAAAGAATTTTGAACGGGAATCATCACTGAAGTCTGTGAAGAGACAGAAGTACAATAGGGAATATTCGAGTGATGATATATGTTTCCCCCTTGTGAAGGGGTTCCATAAAAAGGATAGCCCAAATCATAAAATGGATTCTCCCTGTGTGAAATACCTAGGGATACATGAGGACTAGTCATCATAAAAGTACTTGAAGGAAACGGCATGGTGGACGGGGGATACATGGATGGGTTATAATAAGTAGAATAAGAACCCATCTGAGTATTGGCTCCTGAAAGAGCATAACTAGGATTGGATCCGTAAGAGGGGAGGTTCCATCCTCCCGTCATGAAAGCGTGTCGAGGGACATAACTCATGTCAAACGAGGACGTAGGCATCGGGACCATGGTTCCCCCAGATCCAATGCTAGGATTCATATAAGTGGACCAGGGAGAGGATTGCACGGGTGAAGGCATATCAATGGAAAATTGAATAGAGGCCCAAGGTGCAGATTGAGTATCATAGTTCTGCATACCATTATAAGAAACAGGAGGATTCATCCCCATGAACTGAGTAGGCATCATGGGATAGGTAGCGGTAAAGGAGGGAGCCAAAGGGACTACGTTATTCATGATAAAGAGAACTCAGTACAAACTCCTAAGTCCAACTAGTAAGCAAAGAGCACACCAAAATTCAAACGGCCAGTCTGCATACAAACGAGCTAAAGTGGTTGAGTGGCCTCCCTCCCTAGAGAAGGTATGTCTCATCCAAGAGGGACCTGAGACTCCCTGCTAAAGATCGGAGGTAACATAATCAGTTATAAGGGCCCTCGTGGGCTTAACAACTAGTCGGTCAGATCCCCCCGGAGAGTTAATCCTCCATAAAGGTTGTGTGTTGTCCAACCCTTATATGACCTAGGGTACTTGTAGAATAACCCCTGCAAGTAACCTATGAGATACCTAAGTCAAGAAACTAATGAACCACTATATAATCGATGCACAAGAGAGCAGTCGTAAGTTCGAATCACCGTATGGGCAGGGTAACAAAGCCCGAAACCTTGAAAGCACCACCTCTCACGGAGGTATGGGTACTAGCAAGATCCCCAAATACGAATAAATCCACTGAAATATATGTGATGCTAGGCGAGTATCTGGGGGATATCCCTTCAACCAACTTCGTGGGACCTCGTGATTAACTCCAGTGTGAGTGGAGCCTCTTGATCTTACCAATTATACAATGGATTTCTCCACTCCTTGACTCAGACACATATGTTGATTTAATTGCATTGGAGAAGTTTACTCACAAAAACCTATTCCAATGCACTAAATCCTAGTCTAGTTTGTGCACCCTAGAAAATAAAATCGTTACTAATAAATTTTAAATTATAGCGTTGATTTTATGGTCGTCATTACTCAGAAAAGTATATGGTGATGAAACCAATGGTGTTATGACTCTGCAAGGAAAGTAAATATGGAAGTAATGCAAAGTCCTAACTTTAACTTTTGATGAATGATATGCTCCTAAAAAAAATGCAATTTTCAAATTCAAATCTGTGATTCAGAAGTAAAGATGTAATCTTTCACTATATGTACTATGCTAATGATAGAGATTCAAAGACAAAAATGCCAAACAATGCAAAATGCCTATTTTTTTGTATTTTAAATATATCAAAACTGAAAATGCATGGAATGAAAAGTAACTTGATATCTAGACCTACTGTGTATAAAAAAGAGATAACTCAAGCAGGATATCAAGCAATTAAACACCCAGCCCAATATACAAGGACAATAAAAATGAAAAGATGAAGAGAAAAACTTCACCCAAAAATTCAATGAAAAGAGGGTTTCCTATCATCTCACAGGCACTCAACAGGCACTACAGAATCCTAAGAAGGCTCAACAAGCATCAAATCCCACCCAGCAAACACCATACCAATCAAAAAGGCAAGGAAAAGAGGTGTATGCAATTGTTTGAGCAAACAGTGCGTATATACGCAGCTTGTAGTGAGACAGGCCGCCTATGTACGCGACTTTCAAGAAAAAAGGTGCATATATGCTTTGAAATAAGGTTAGGCAAGGAGAAAGGCTGAAAACCTAGACCTAGAGTGAACAGGAATTGTCAAGCAAGGACACGACAAGAACCACAATAGAAACAAGAGAAACCTAAGGAGAAAAGTACTTCAAACCCTAAGAAAGAAGACTCGACATTAAATTTTGATTTTCTGGCACAAATCTCGATGTACACAGGTTGTAGTGGAGCAGCTAGCATATACGCATGTTGTATAGATTTTAGGGTGCGTACAAGTGGAAAAGTATTTATTTTTGTCTCTGAATTTGTCAATCAAGGAAAGTAAGTCTGCATGGGGGAATGGAGTAAGCCCCTCTCTGCAAGGTTGCATAGGGTGAGGCAAATCTTACTCTAACAGCCATCCATCGGTTCTATTGCCAACGAATCTTCCTGAGTCACAAGGATGTCCTTATCCATAGAAAAATATGACTTAGATATGTTCTTAGGTCACTAGTACTACACTCATTGCAAGCTTACCAAGAGACATGCACACCAACATCACACATCATATTAAAAGTAATCATACTAGAGCTCACAATGTCAAATCTTAATCAAAGGATCTTCACCATGATGATGTAATCAAACATTGCACTCCCTACACACTATGCAGGATTTAGAAACAATGACCGTAACAACTAACACACAACCTCTACAATCTCTTATTCATGATGAGTATCTAAATCTCAATATTTCACACACTATAATTGCAACAATCTCTCTCATAACAATGTTTATGGGTTATCCATGCACTATACATCCACAACTCGACCATATGCTTGTTATAAGAAATTCTATGCTCTCATATCTAGAGTGTTGGTAGTCCTCCCCATTATAGGACAATTCTCTGCTTCAACATTTTGAAATGACATAAGAATTCACAAAGCCACATGGTATACAATGTAAAAAATTTGTAGTAAATAATTGATTCCTAAAATGGCCCGTAAAGAAATAAATAAGAGAACTAGTAGCACAACAATGGGACACCAGGGTTATAGTGGTAAAAACCCCCCATATAGGGTAAAACCTCCACTCTCAAATAATGGTCCATGTAGTTATACATGAGGATATATTTAAATACAAAATATCCACTGGAACTTTCCAAGAGACACTCATCATTTCCCAAGCTCTTCTCATGCTCCTCTTAGCAACAACACAAAATCTTACAAAATCATTACAAAGCACATACTACACTTACACAATATGACAACTCACTCACAACTCATGTGGCAGCTACATGACAAGAAAGAACTATTTCTAATACTCCCCCATTGCAAGTACTTATTGTGAATACATCATCTCATATAGCTTAAGTTCGTCTCTCAAGACATATCCTTCTCATACATGTTAAGGAATACTCCCACATAAGTGATATATACTACAATAGTCATGGTCATCAAATCAACTCTCTTGGATAACAAGGTTATTCAAGGTTACATGTTCCAAGGTATATCACATCCTCACCAACATGCCTACTTCTTGTCTCAAACAATAGGGATACCACCATGCCTCACTAGACTTATAAACACACCCTACAAGACCAACAATTCAAGGGTCATGTATGCCATATTGGTTCTTGCAGCCATATACCCTTTACAACATGCAACAATAGTTCATAGTTACTCCAAACATGAAGTTACGTAAATACAAGAAATGTTTGTCATCTTAGATTTTCATGCTTGCACTTTTTCTCAATACAAGCTCCATGTAGATTATCTTCTGCAACATGAAATATCCAATGAATTTTCCATACACATCCTTGTAAATCCTTGTTTCTTCCATTACAAAATTGCATTCTCGTAATATTTCCTTGACAACATCCATCTTTAGCTATTCTGTAAGGATTTCTACCTAACAATAATGAATGTTTCCTCTTCATTGCATATTCAACCACACTGCTAGTTCTCTTAGATATGACAATCACGCAACCAAATTATAACAATTGTCAACAAAAATATATATCCAACAAGGAAAATAATAACATTCACCATGGGGGTCACTCCCAACATGCTTCTTCACAAGTTATCTTTCGCTACAGTAACCATGACCTCCACTTCATGCTCTTCTTGCAACTTGCAAACACAAAACATGCACCATGTACCCTGTTGTGACCTTCTCTGCAAAAATTCTCAATTTTCCTCTCAATAGTTTCTCACAAACAGTATGTGCAACTTTGAGATAACCATACAAACATTTTTCTTGATGTTGACAAATTAAAATGCCTGCAACACCAACAAGCAAAGAGCTTCTTCTTTTTTTGTAATTGCACGTTGCTCATCATGTCCAAGCTCAAGCAACATTATGAGCACAAACAAGGATTCCCCCTTCACCAACTATCTCTCTAATGCATTCCCAAAGATACAACAATGTTCTTCTCGATAAGGACTTCCATGGTCAAAACATACTTTAAAAATGCAATCCATGAACCTCCCTCGTGAGAGGGATAAGGCCTGTGTTGGCTCTGATTCCATGTAAAACTTTTGTAGTAAACAATTAATCACTAAAACAACCCATAAAGAAATAAATAAGATAATTAACAAAACAACAATAGAGCATCGAGGTTATAGTGATAAAAACCTCCACTCTCAAAAATGCATCTTTATAATCCCATGTGCTCCATGTAACGATACATGAGTATGTGTTTAAATACAAAATCTTTGTTGGAACTTTCCAAGAGACACTCCTAACTCCCCAAATTTTTTTTGTGCTCCTCTTAGAAACAAAGAACATACTAAATTTACATAAGATGAAAACTCAATTGTGGCTTGTATGACAACTACACAACAAGAAATAATTATTTCTAACATACAATGATGCCCATAATTCATGAAATACTATCGAAGTAGCACACCGTGGTGAGCCCTTCACTCTGCTCATTATTGAATGCCTAGAGAATGCATTTGATGACCATTTCTAGAGGCATACTCCATGAAGGAGGCTTATCACTAGATTACTTCCAATCCATTAGCCCACTAAGACCAATGCAATCTTATCATTGTAACAATAGATTTCTTTAAGGAAATCTAAGGAACCATTAAGGATAGAGCTTCACATTTAATCAAACGGTACACAACCCTAGGTTTTTCACATGCTACGACCAACCATTTTTTATCCCCAATTACATCAATTGGAATCGGTCCATCCCATGGTAGGCCAACTACTAGTAACTTGACCGATTTATACCTTCAACAACTTGCACATATAGAATATATTCCCACCATGAAGCCTCTCGTCGGGATTATCCAATCCATATCAAGTAGAAGATGCTCACGGTACCATCACAATAATAACTCTTAATCATTTCTTTAACCAAACATTCTCTTATATACACTATCATGCTTCTTCTCATGTAGTGCAAGAACAATAACAATATAATATTACAGGTTCACTAGTCTTGAGTTTAACTCCCTCTATAGTGGCCATGTAGAACAAAATTGACATGGTTTCTTCCGTTGTTTTCCAAGGACTAGTTGCCTCGAGCATTAAATAATGGTTGGAAAAAATAGAACAGAAACAACTACAACAGGTCACAACTAAAAGCGTACACCAATACCTTTTATGCTCGCCCATACCCTATGATTGGGATGGGTCCTCCTAACCATCTCGACTCAAATCAACATGTAAAAAAAAAATATACAGAAACACATCAGTTGTTAATAGTTTTTAGTTGCTTCCACTCCTGGACAACTACAACCATGAGACCAACCCATAGTGAACACCCAATTGACCATTTTGCCACTAATTTGCAAACTTTTCAAACATTACATCCATCTTTAGTAATACAAAATAGATCCCATGGTTTCTTTCAACCACGCCACTAATCGTCACTTACATCATCCATGAAAAAAAACAATATGCTAACTCAGTTGATATGCACCAACAACATCAATTCATCAAATCAATTTCAATTTTACTTGATCATAACAATTTCCAATTTGTAATGCAACAATGCCTCACACACACTCATTAATTTTTTATTAATTCTCAATTTGTATTAAATTTCCTTATAGACCCACCATTGTTGTCTTTATGATGGACTCGATGTCCATGGAAGGAGTTTATCATAATGATCCAAATTGGATCCTTGTCAAACCTCTTGTAAATTTTGTAATAAGTATGTAATTGTTTTTTTAATTTTGTTTTGTTTTTTGGTAAAGTTGGAACCGGAAATGAACCATTGTGATGGTTGGCCTTCCAAGGTGGAAGGATCAATAAGGAATATGTAGTGAACAAGGATCAACAAGGAAGATGCAAAGAGAACTTGGGAAGCTTGAAGGGAAATAGCATAGATGAGATCTCAAAGAGCGCAACCTGCTTGAATGTCTGAGGATAGAGTTAAGGACCCTATCCACAATAAGCAAAGGTGTCTCTCAGCCATGGCCATCTGCAATTTTTATTTTTAATTTTTTTGCTAGTGAGTAACAATGCATGAGATTTTTAAACATGCATAGCTCACACTTTGCAATAAATTTCTAGAGCATAATAAAATCCCCAATCGATATGGGTTTCCTGTTTGGACTCCACAATAAATATTGTGTCTTGATGTGTGATTGAACACTCTGCGTTGTGGGATGTCTTCTTCTCCTTTTGTTGTTCTAGTTATGTTAAATAAATTGTTGGAATGGAATCAAGTTGGTGCATGTGTTGATGGTATTAGCTACAACTCTAGTCATTAGTTATGGGTTCATTGCTTAAACATTGTGCAAGGGCATGCTACAATAGTGCAATCCTCTAATTCATGATCGTTTGGTATTGAGCATATTATTTGGGCCTAGTCCATTGACCTACAACATTGTTATTAATTACCTTGATCATTGCTTCTAGTACTGGTGTGTTTTATTCATGGATCGTTGGGTGATCTCTCCCACTAGTTGCATGAATCAATGGTTTGTAGGAAGTAGGCTTATGTGTTGTGTGTTCCTATGTAATAGGCAATGTATTATTTGATTGAATGGTGAGCGCTCTAGTCTGTGCATTGAGCTAACACTTGTAATCTCCACATCAATATCTTATTACCTACAACCACCCCTTTATTTTCTTAGTCCAATAGCATCTTAATGCAGTTACAATCCAACATGTTGAATGGACCAATTTGTATGTTATTGAGCATGGGGGTCGAAGCGTTCCCAACCTACATAGCTCACCCTTTGTAGTAAATTTCCAAAGCATAATAAAATATCCAATCGATACAGGTTTCTTGTTTGGGTTCTAGGGTAAATATTATGTCTTGATGTGTGATTGAAGACTCTACATTGTGGGATGTTTTATTCTCCTCTTGTTGTTCTAGTTATGTTAAATAAATTGTTGGAATGGAATCAAGTTGGTGCATGTGTTGATGATATTAGCTACAACTCTAGTCATTAGTTATGGGTTCATTTGTTAAACATTGTGCAATGGCATGCTACAACATTGCAATCCTCTAATTCAACATTGTTTGGTATTGAGCATATTGTTTGAGCCTTGTCCATTCACTTATAATATTTTTATTAATTACCTTGATCAATGGTTCCACTAGTGTGTTTTATTCATGGATCATCGGGTGATTTCTCCCAAAAATTGCTTGAATGAATGGCTAGTAAGAGGTAGGCTTATGCATTGTGTGTTCTTATGTAATAAGTAGTGTATTATTTGATTGAATGGTGGGTGTTCTAGTCTATGCATTGAGATAACACATACATCCTCCATATTGATTTCTTATTACCTACATCCACCCCTTTGTTTTCTTATTCCAATAACATCTCAATGCAGTTACAGTCCAACACATTGAATGGACCAAAATGTATGGTAATGAGCATGGGGGTCGAAACATTTTCAGCCTGATCTCTTTGCTTATTTGTTCAACCCCTTGCAAGCTAATACATATACCTCACATGGATCAATTGGTTGGGAGGAAAGCATTTTTTGTTGGTGTCTCGTTAATAAGAGTGTTGAGCTAGAATGCTCATAGATGTAGTGCGTTTTACTTTATGTTTGCACATTGAAATAACAGAGTATACATTTATCTAATACTTGAAGTGCTCCCTTGAATTTGTACAAGCATTTTTATAATGGGTTTAAGTGATGTGAATTTTGAGTGCATTATTTCATTTAAAATGGAAAAATTGACTTGAATCCTTGGTTGGCATTGGCACCACAAGAAAAAAAAACTAGGCTTGCAACCAAAACAGAACAAAGCCATACTTGCATACCAGTTGGAGAAGAGCAAGCAAGAGAGGTTGTTTTTATCTTGATAAGGAAACAATATAAATTACGCGATAAACATCCATGTTGGTGATTTTATGTGGGCTCTCAATCCCTCAATTACGAATCATATAGGCCTCAATGTAATCTAGTGTGTTGGTATATTAAACCTTTTGGGAGGAAGGAGGTCTCACCCAAGTCACGTATAATAGTTTCCTTATGATTAAGGTGCAAAGTATTATAGATTTAGTGGGGTTGTGCATTCCATCGCTTATCTTTTATTGACATTCAGTTGACTAGTTGAACTAACATCATACAAATCAATCACAACCACGTATATATTATCAATATATATTATGAACACAAAGACATAAGTAGAACCAATCTCCATTATATTAGCAGAATGATCAATACAACATAGCTTATGCATAAAACTCATAACAAAACACTTGACTTAGAACTCAACTCATTACAATGAAAATCACTAACTACCAACTCTCAACTCTGTAACTAACAACTAACTCTTTACAAAATTGAAATCCTCATAATATAGGTGACTGGAGTGGTTGCAAAATATTTTCGAATGTAATATAAAATCTATAAGTTGTAACCTTTAGAGACATGCATATAGGATTGGAGGATTTGGGTGCAGAGGGTGTATAAGATGATTTCTAAGCCTCTACATACTTAGACTTATACAAAACCACATACTCAGGCTTGTGTGGTCTCATGGCTCATGTGAATTCATCTTCCATTGAACTCTTCACTACATCGGCACATAGACAAAAATGGGCCACAATAGTTCCCTGACCACACCTTCCATCTCACCCCCAAGTTGGGTTATGCATCTCATTCCTTAAAAATGGGCTCCAAGTCTAGAAGCTCCCTTATGGTTGCATCTTTGAATCTAGTGAATTCATCAAAAACAGGGTCCAACTCTCTCTTACTTATTTAATATATATTATGATGCAAATGATTTTGTCAATTATTCTACAACTAGTACTTCCTACATTAATATATCCATCTTGGTATCTACTTTTTGTTTCATATTTTTTCTCATCGTGAACTAGGATTTTTCTTTCCTCATGGGTTCTTGTGTTGGATTTCTTAAGTTCTTCTTCTCATCTTTGAGAGCATCCTACCTGAAAAATATCCATTAAGTTTATTCCATCTTGTCATCGAGAGCATTTGGCATGATAGTATCATTGTACACCTCCTCATATTGTGTTTGTAGTTGCTTGATCCCCTTTTGTATTTTTTTCTTGGGTATTGCTAGGATATATTTGTGCTTCTAGAATTTCATCCATAGGCTCTATCATTTCAATAATAGAAATTCTAAATTTATTTGTGCTCGGACTTCGAAAATTAAACTTCAATGATTAATTTGTTTTCTTTTCCTATGAGTCTCTACCTTGATGCCTTATATTCTTGATAGTTCATCCTCCGTCTCTAATTCTTTCCTTACCTCTGCATTTTCCACAGACTCTAGCAAGCCTTTCTCATTTTCAATGATATGTCGCATGGTCACTATTACCTTGGTTACTACATTGCTTTATTGGTGTGTGATCTCAAGTGCCTCGGGTAGGTGTGGGAGCACCTCCTTAAGCCATGTGGGAAGCTCCTTCTTGCCTTCTCTGCATCTTCATGTACTTCAATTTCACATTTTCCAATATCAAAAACTTGTTTCTTCGGTCTTTCTAGTGTGGAATCGATCTCCTTTGCTTGCTTATTCAACGTTGTTGTGACCTCTTATACTTGCTTCCACCAGTGACTCTCACTCTTCACAACTTACTCTGCCTTCTTTTCTAGTGCATATTTTTCCTTTTCCGACTACAAGTTTTGAATATACAATTCCCTCATATAGTTATCCTTTTCCTTAACTTTTCCCATCATCTTTGTAGTAGATTTGAAAATGAGTTTAGGGAGTGATGGTAGGTCCATCTTTCATAGGTCAATGATATGGTTTGTCTAGACCCCATCTCCTTCTGGGATTTCTTCCTCCATGATGGTTGATTGGGTATACTGAAAGGCTTGGCTCTGCTACTTCCTTGTCTTGAATACTCTACAATAGAATCTCTATGCATGGACTAGAACCCAAACTCAAACCCTTTCCTGGTTGCATGTACTAAGGCCAACAAGTTATACACTACACCTAGTTGGGGTTGTGATAGTGGGCCAACTACTATAGGTGGAGGGGTAGCTGCAATCACTACTTGAGGATCTCCTTTGATGACAAATTTTGGGTGGATTCATAAGAACTCCTCTACTAAGTCGACTTTTTTATGAACTTGCATATACTCATTGATGATTTCCTCTTGATCCTTCTCATCTGGGATGGTTTCTCATCCAAATATACATCCTAGAGACTTCACCATTTCATTTTCCCTTTATGCTAACATCCCTTCATTATATATGGTCATTTTTCATGCTAAGAAAAAAGTCCTAGATTTATTTTTTTACCATAGTGGTGGCAACATCTTGGTTGGATTCTCCTCAATTCTTACTCCATAATTGGTTTCTATCAAGGTATCCTCCTACGAAAATTCAATGAATTGCATGTCACTCAAGCATGACACTAATTTTCCAATTTCCTCTACACCTAAGCTAAACCCTTCTTTTTATAACTCCTATAAAGGCATATGCAATTACATCAATGTTGTAGTACCTAAGATATGCCAAGGTGGCATGATCAACATTCTTGGTTGCAAGGTTGGCCTAGGGGTGGTCAATATTTGTAGTGGGGATGTTGTACCCTCTTCGACTATCCAGGAGTGGAGCACATGATGCAGCCACAACATCAAAGACTCAAGTCTTCCACTTTGTTGTAGAAGCATCACCAACTCATGGATTGCAATTCAAGTACCTCTCACCTACGGGGACACCAAAAGGCTATGCCTCAATCGGTTTCCAGATGCATATGTGGTGGGAGGAAGGGGTGGTAGTGTCAGTCCTTTCACAACATCATAAGCTCTTCCATGTATGAGAAGTACACCCCTCTTCCTCCATTCCCATAAGTCATTTGATTCAATGGACTCTTATGAGGTACCATCCCCTATGTCTATTTGGGGTTACTTTCCAAAGCCTTCTTCACTTACCACTCCTATCGACAATGGCTACTTTTCCTACTATTTGTGTTGCTCTTCTACCACTTGGGCCATCTCTTTATGGATAACTCAACAAGAATTAGCTTTAACATGAAATCCAACATCTCCACCCCTTCTTTCACATCCACACTACCATCGTGTAGTCATGGTATCATTGCACAATAATGCAATGCCACCTTAAATTGATATTTTTGGTCATACGTGTCAACAATCCTCATAGGGATCCTGGTGGTATGTTGATGGATTTATATCTTTCCTGGTAATAAATTTCAAACATGGTATCAATATCAACCTCAATGGCCTTATCTAAGGAACAAGCAAGGGCTTCATACTTAGTTGCAACAAAGGTGTCTCATGGATCCCACTATGGCAGAGAAACACCTAATGACTTTTTCCACTACCAAAATGCAATGAGTAGAAAGCAATTCCTAAAACATAAGTGTTGGTTCTTTTCTTGTGCATCTATGACATTCTACAATATCTAATTGGAGAGATACCTTACCCAGTTTAGCCTTAAATCATTCACACAATAGTTGGCCACATGAATGGCCTATTTTAAACACTTGCCCTTCCAGTATGTATGCAACACCCTTATATATAGTAGTTATGCTACCATGCTAAATGCAAAATTGTTAATGGAGGATATTTAAAAGCCTTGATTCTTTGGTTTTGTTCTATATCTCAAGCATGGGTCCATTTGCTCATAAGTAGTGGTTACCTCTTTCTGAATGACGACTTCATCTTCCTATGTTATGGGCTGAACTACGAAAGTGTCATTGCAATTCCATCCATCCATCCTTTGTAACCTTTTAATGGAATGTACTATCTCAACATTGATGGATATTTTCTTGTCTAGCCAAATCCTTCCAGAATGAGTCCACAACAATAGCAACCTCACACATTTCCTAACCACCAGATGGTTTCCAAAACAAGGGGCATGCAATAGGTTTGTGGTACCAGACTTGAACAATGGCTTAAACAACTTCAAAATCCCGATCTTCTATCCTCTCCATTGTGAGTACTGATTTGATGAAAACTCTAAAAAACTTCATAGTTGTGGATTTCATAATCCACCAACTACACTTGTTCAACATAGCCTTTGAATCCTTATCATTATGCACACACACACATGCATCAAGTTTGTCTTCTAGGAAAACTATATTCAACAACTCTAGGATGGGGGGCTTCTCCCCTCTCGAATTGTTCTCTTAGTCCTTGCTACTTGTTGTGTCCCTACCTACGAGTGGTAATTTGCATGTTGGCATTCTCTTTATACTTGTTAGAAAAACAGGACTGTGGAGCAATAAAATAAAACAAATGCGGAAAACAAACAACAGAAGATACAGAATACAAGAGAGACACGGATTTATGTGGTTCACCCAGTGTGGGCTACGTCCACCAGAGAAATTGCCAGGTCCTTCCTTTATTATTATCCATCAAATGAAGGGATGCAACCTACAGCAAAACCCGTTGTAACTTCCTCTCCTTTCTCTCACAGTCTCCTCTCTAAGAATACAATATTCGCCATCAACCATAGCCGCAATACATTTCCCTCATAAAAGAGGGTTGCCTTCTAGGGAAAAAAAACCCTAACATAATCTCTACCGTTAGATCTGCGACCTTATAATGAACGGTCCATATTTATAATGAAATTACAATACACATTTACAAGGAAATTTTTCCTTTGGGGGACGCTGCCCCTGAACCCCCGCTGGGGGCCCGCTTAACCCCAGACCCCCCCAGCTGGGGGGAT
>SNQJ01S0000906.1:157550-190284 GCA_010110895.2 Picea sitchensis | reverse complement strand
TTCCTTCGGGGGCTTCGCCCCCGAACCCCCGCTTGCCCCCAGACCCAGCAGAGGGGGTTACCCCCCTCTGCACTCCCCCACATGGAAGAGTGTACATACTTTTGGGGTGTAAATACTTCATGGGGTATAAACACGGCTGAAAGTAAACGACCTCTGAATCAGGAAGATAATCAGGCTCCACAACCAATAATACTCCAATATCATTTGATTCTAGAATCCACGTTCAAGTACTCCTACTTCCCATCGAGTGAAGCTTGCTCAAATGCTAGATGTTGTTTACAATCGAATCCAATTCTCTTTGATGGTCATAATTTTTCAACTCTACACTCTGACTTGGTATAGACTTCGGCTATATATCTCTTATAATGCTCGAATCTTATGCATTCCAATTATATAGACCATTTCCAAAACACATCCTATAAATCCTATTTTAACTACTTTTCTCAGGATCAACATCATTTGAAGTGTACACCATCTTAACCATTTGATCTTCTATCCCATCCTTCATATCTAACATATATCCCTAACAAATCCTATCTATATCCCATCATCAATGCAAGACAAGACATTATTTTTGTAGTGACTTTTTGTACCATAAATGTGACATGACTATCTCGAGAACAACCTGTGCAAAATTAAAAAACATTTGTTTGTGCCACATACCTACCATCACATTTAATGTCATCAAGACCCAGCATTCCTATCAACTAAAATCCCCCCAAGTATAACTTTTCGACATAAAGACTTCCCTCTCGCATAGACCTAACCTTGCATCGGCATACACCCATTGCTCCCATCGCAAATCTCAAGTTCTTGTTGGCAACCCAATCATAGAGATTTTATTTGTCAGAGTACTATTAAGTCTGCATAACTATGGATATGTTATATTATATTATTCCTGAACATACAAAAGGAAAAACAACAAAATTTAATGTGAATGGAAGTTGTTGAAATTTTAAATTGTAGAAATTAACTTCTAGAAAAGGAATTGTTGGAAATATATGTGGACAATGAGTTCTATTATGGTACACTAACCCCCCCCCCCACGCCACAAGAGCTCAAGGTGGGTATTGTTATCACACAATATTGCACCTTAGTGAAAATCCTTCACACGGTACAAAGATGAGTGGAACTTGGAAGTGTTGCCATTGTCACTTAGAAAACTACTTCCATTGTTTTAGTTACGGACAAGTCCAACACAATGGAGGCTTCCCTAGTAGCACCTAGGATTCCTAAGGCAAGACAAAGTCAAGTCTAAGGTCACCTTTGTCACTACCCAAATTACCACCAATTGATTATGATAGACAAGTTGTGGATTAGGTAGTTACTCAAAGTAAATTACATATTTGAGTTTTGATCACTTTATCGTTATTTTAGAGGGTTTATCAAGTTATTATCTAATGAAAAATTATCCATAAACGGTGAAAATATGAAAATTACTAATGGTTGTTGTAAAACTTGCATAAAAGATCAGAAATTATAGTAGTAAACAAGTCACAATCATAGTATACTTCAGCCACTTAAACATATTACAAACAAGTGACTTTTAGGGCTAAAATAAGGAATAAAACTAGGGTTTAAGTAAATTATTAACTCTAAAAATTCAAGAGCATATAACAATGAATAAAACCAAGATTTCCAGCCCTAAAGTTGTAATACAAACCAACTAGGACAATTTTCCAAGAGAGATGATTTTAGGTCAAACACCTGCAAGGAAACCCTGGGATATTAGGTAAAAAATATGCAAGAAAAACCCTAGGCGTCTAGGGTTTTTTATGGCTGAAAATTAAATGTAAGTTAACCAAACCCTATATTTTCCTTAAAACAAAGATAATTTTTTTTAATTTTGAATTTAAGATTGACTAGATGAGAAAAGACTAGTGCCTACTAATTATTTTTGGGCATATTGGGTCAACTAAGGACTCTCTTGAGAAAGTGTAAGTGAGACTAGGGTGATCGTTATGGTTGTCCACTACAAACCCTATCAAATACACCTAGTGCCTTACAACCTTCGAGAGAGTTTAAGGGAAAGAAACCCCACTAGTATCAAGAGCTTTGAAGATGGGACTTGTTCAAGAAAAATAGAAAGAGAGTGCACCACCACCACTAGAGAAGCACAACTACACTTGCAATCATTCATAAACAAAATCCATAAAGATTTAAAGAGACCACTTACTCAATAAAACAATTCATCCACAAAACCCCAGCCAAGAACATCCATGAAATTTTGTAAATCATCTACAAGACATTATCCTCAAGAAGTTGCTCTAGTTATCCATCCATAGCAAAAAGGTAGTCATAATAGTAGACAAGTAGTGTTCTCCATGAGTTCTAGCAATGAGTTACAATGAGAGGTGATTCTCTATTTATATGAAGAGATATATCAACATTCTCAATATAAAAATAACATTCTCCTAGATTTTAGTTTAAAAGAATATAAAATGTTATTATCTCTTTACAAACCATAGAGATATGGTAAAAAATACATTAAAAAATCCATGATACATTAGTGAATGAATCAAAAGATCCCAAAGATGCTCCCAAAATCAAGTAAACTATCCTCAAGTGTCAAGTTGTCCTCCTCAACATGTGGAACAACCTCCTCAAAATCCTCAATGACCTCCTCCAAAGGTGGCCCATGAGTGGTTAAAAAATCGACAATAATCTTCTCGCAACAGATTTTAAAAGCACTATAATTGTGTCAATTTTGCCTGAATTTATTTTATGACCACATTTCGAAAATCTCATGGTCATTTGGCATCTAATGGCATTGCTATGGTAGAATTTCAAGCATTATGTCAAAATATAACTTCTCTTGAAGCTGACCACCCTTAAAACATGTGCTAAAATCCTATTGCAACATAAAAAGTGAGTCATGTCCAATGTAAATGTCATTAGGTAGGGAAACATTAAGTATCATCTTCTAACTTCGCAATAACTCAGAATTCATACAATTTTACAATTTTAGGTATGATGGGGTATAATTAACGCCTATTACATGTGTCAACACCCAAGAAGAGAGGCAGTTCCCAAAAAAAAACCATCAAGGATCATGCATAGTGATAGATGGTATGGTTTGGTGGGTAACTTCATCAATTGCATTGCATGGTCATGTGAGGTTGTTTAAGATATTGATCCACATATGAACCTTTTAAATATAAGGGAGAATTTATGCATTGAGTTACCCTTTCCTCGACATTGTATCTTACTACCCCTTATTTTCCTCTCTTTTGTATCTCATCTTTTTTGGATTTTGGATTTTTATTTTATTTCATTTATTCATTTTTTAGATGTGCATTTTATTGCACATGACTTTGGGTAATGGCCTCATAGCAAGGGGGCATTGCTTATGCTTTATTTCCTTTGGCTTTTTTACTTCTTTTTTTTAATTTGTTATTCACATCAAACTTATAGCTCTTTTAAGGTGAGACTCTTCTCATGGGACTATGAAGCACGAACCTTTTTGTGTGACATATGACAACCAACCCATGAGAAGGACAATGGAAAATGGGAAGGATGGAGAATGTTAATGTAGTGTCCCCTTCCAAGTGATAGGAATCATGGGAGACTTAGTAGTCTGGTTGTTCCCCCTACGCTATAGTCTCATTAGAAAAGGAGACTAAGAGGCTAAAGGGTCACTGAGGTGTTAAAGTTATATTATTAAAGTGACTTTAGCAAAAAGGAAAATAAAAGCTAATTGGCTAAGATGAGAAAATAAATCAAATGACCTTAGAAGCTAATTAAATAATTTAAATGAAAATTAGAAGTTGGGGGTAGAAAAGGAGAGGAGGGCGCCTCACTCCTCATTCTTGACATTTCTCACTTTGCATCTTGAGCTCTGCAGCTTAAACGTTTTGAGGGTTTTGAGTCAACAAACCCTTGAGATCAGAAAGGAGGTGAAAGAATCCTCTGTTCTTGATCCAAGCTTGGACAAGGTGGTGAAAGATTCCTCTATTCCTGATCCAAGCTTGGCCAAGGTGGTGAAATATCCCACCCTCACCATTCTATTTAGTTCAGAACAATTTCAATGGTGGATTGTGGAGTAAGGGCACAAATCTAGAGTATTTTTGTAGGTTTGGGGCACATTGTTGAAGGAAGAGGAGTTCGATTTGGATATGATATTGGGGGTCTAAAGTAGATCTTATTACATAGGTGTTTTCCATTATTAGGGCACTTTTTATAATCATCCATTGAGGGTTTATATTGTTGGCACAAGGGCAGACCCAGGGTTCAACGCTTCAATAGCACACCAACAAAACCCTAACTATCGGCCCTTTTGGCAACACCTGCGAAGCAGATGAAGTCTCACACGAGGTAGAGGTAGGGGTGGTTGCAAGACTCAGGTGTCTGCAACCTTAGTTGGGACACATATCTGTGATTCTAACACTTAGCAAACACTTTAGCATAGATCATTTATTAGTATTTAATCCTCATGATACTCTGCAGATGATGCAGAGCACCACAGCATTTACTTAGATCTAGGTTAAGTTAGCACTTAGCAACAGAAAAATAGGTCTAGCACTCAGCACTTTCATATATGTCAGATCCACATTGATACATCTAAGAAGCATAAAGAAAAGTAGATCTATCGAAGTATATCATAGAAAATCACATAGCATAATCATATCAAAGCACAACACATGGAAAGAGACAAACACATTAGGTCGAGGCACCAAGCACGACACACGGGTTTATCGTGGTTCACCCCCACCCTGGGGCTACATCCACAAAGTCTTCTTCTTCTTTATTAGCTTTGGTCAATCTGATTATAGCACAGAGCTCAAACTTGTACTCTGCATAGGACAGGAGATATGCGCGCACCTCCCTAGATCCTCTTTCACCAAGTAGATCTAGCACAGAGCCTTCTTACAATCCATGCACTCAACACTTACAGCACTTTCACTCATCTCTGCAAGTCGATCACACAGTATACACAAAGCCTTTACTAGCACTTAGCTTCTCTTCTTCTCTTACATGGCCTAGCTACTTATTTATACTTTACAAAATAGTCCTAAACATGGGTAAACCCATGGGCCGACATCCCATACCCATTACATTATCCCCAAAAACCCAAAAAGGACCCAAGAAAGGGGTCTAGCTTCCACGATCTCTGCTTCGCATTGCACTCTATCTTTGACAAGCTGGCGAAGTTCCAAAAATAGTCAAATATGACCAAGTGTTTCCTCAAACTTGGTCAAGGGCCAACAAGCCCCCAACACTCACCTGTGACTTGTCCTGAGTCACTTAGATCTGGGTAAATTTGCCTCAAAGGTCTCGAGCTTCACTCGAGCTACTTCGACTTGTCTCTGTGCTACTGCTTCTCGCTCAGCGAACTCCTGAACAACCGCTTTGTTGATAGGCCCTTCCAGTTGTTGCTCGACTATAACAACTACTTGTTCTAGTAGTGTTCCTTGGCCTTCATTTTCTTCAAACAGTATATAGGCCTCCTCCTGGCTTGGCTGGAGTTTATGGGTGACTTCCATCACTCTGTTCTGCATGGTAAGAACAAGTTGTTGGGTATTTCGTTCTTCCTGGGATCTCTTCATCCTCTCGATAGGTGACAGGAGCTTGAGTTGTGCATGTACTGTATCTCTGTGTTGCTTTGCTTCCTGGATTTGGGACTCTAGTTTCTTTAACTCTGGGTCTTCAGATAGTTGCTCATATATCTGCGCACTTTTGTTACTTAGTTGTTTGCATTCTGCAGCAAGTTTTCTAATCCTCTCGACTGCACTCTGAGCGTCTAATTCTCGCTAGTCACGCACTTCTTGCGGAGTCTGTGGTATGGTCTGGAGCTCTAATTCCATGACCCTTTGTTGAAGCTGTTGAATAACTTCAACTAGCTTCATCACTTGACGCTCTATGGGCTCTTCGGCCTTCTGCGCTAAGCCGGTCACAGAGTGAAATTCTCTGTTGACTGCTTCTTCAATTCTGATCTGCTTTGCGAGAAGCTGCTCTTTCTCTTTTTGGACCTTCGCTTAGTCTTCTGCAAATTTTGCCTACAGAGCATTCTTCTCTTGTTGCGTTGCTTGACGTTGCTCAATAATTTCTTCTTGTGCCTTCTTGAGGGCCTAGGTGGCCTGCGCTTTTTCTTCCTGAGCATGTCGAAGGCGTACTTTGACTGTATCAGCAATCTTACAGAGCTGGACTGATTTGTCTCCTTCTTTTGTTGTTCCTTCTAGTAGAGGCATAGTAGAGATTGCTTGGCTAGACTGGAGTTCTTGTTGTACTCCTTGGAGCGCGATCTCAATCTGGCTATACATTTGTTCCTGCTTTGCTTCCTGATTCTCTATTATTTCCTTTGAAGCATCATTGACCACTGCAACAATGAAATCAAAGTCATCCAATGTGAGGACAGTTCGCATCTTAGTTACAGGGGTTCTTGGTTTCTTTCTGAAGGAAGACATCAGAGGTGAAACCTTCCTTTTCTTGGATGAGTCTGTTTCGTCCCTGGGTGGCGGTACTTCGACTTGTTGTTGCTCATATTCTGCACCCTCTTCATCATTACCTTCTTCGTCTGGAATAATGGAAGTCATCCTTACAGATCTGTTATCTATCTCCTAAACCTCTTCGGGCTTCTTCATCTCCTTTGTCTTCTTTGTTCTACTGGGCCCAGGTGTATCTTGCACAGCTTCTGGGCTATCGATGTCTGAAATTTATGTAGGGTCTGCTAAAACAAGGAGGTCCACCGACCACTCCTTAGTGATCTCTTCCAAGTCTTCTTCTGTCATCTTATAGTAGGACTGGAGTTTTTCTTGGTGCTCATCAGCACGTGGGGTTAGGTATATAAAATGGAAGTCCGCGCTAAAATTTATCAGAGGTCGGAACCTTTGTAAAGTGTTCGGGATTATGTGAGGTTCACTCCTTATGGCTGATTTCAGTTGATTATAATATGCATGGAAACGACATTCGAGTACCACAAGGTACTGAACTTCGCAGCTAGTGGCTCAAAAGGGTCAAGGTCTAGGAAAGTTGTGCCTTCTGGTAGCTCCCATGCAATAAAGGTGATCAGTATCAGGAGCCAGCTAAAATGGAATTTGTGCCCCTAATCCTGAGCATATCTGCAGTTAATCTCTAGTTGATTCACCAGGTACTTTGCCAAGTTCATCTGTAGTCCCTCTGCGCACTTTCCTGCGAGGTCAACTACGAAGCCTGATACTTGTGTTGGTCGATTCTTACATACCATCTTCCCTGCGATTAGTTGGCATGCGAGGCTCACTACACCACTTTCAATAGAAGCTACCTTGTAGCCTCTCGTGCCTTTCTCAACATCACCATAGGCCTCTTTTATCTTCTGCGCAAGAGCGCAGTCTGCGGTCTTTCCAGGATAGCACTCATGGGGATCAGGGCCCTGCATGTTAAGCCCGATGATCCTATTGATTAGCGTTGGATCAATAGTTATGCAGCGATAGAACCACAGGTATCCTCTGTGGTAACTTGCTAGCAGTAACTTTACACAAGCATTCACCTCCTGGTGTCTGTCGAAGTGTGGTATTTTCATAATGTTTAGTAGAGTAGAYTGTGCAAGGTTCATCGTCCATTGTTGTGGGACGAGCTTCGAGTTCTTGCCCTTAGTTCGCGTCAAGTACTTATACAAGGCAAGCATGCTATAAAATTTACGGTCTCCCAGGTTGAAGTCGCAAAAATTCAACGTTGTAACCTTGTCTTGATCTACGCGGTAGGTGCATACTCCCTTTGATAAATATGCAGTTAGTAGGGTATATTCAAAATATCTAGGCACACTTTCCTTATTAATCTCACCGCTCAGAGGGGTTATGTAAGCTGGTAGAATGGATGGCACTAACTTTGTGTTAGCTATGTTGTCCTTATGCTTAGTTCTCCTCTCTGCGTCGGCTCGAGATGTTCCAGCTCGAGTAGTCGACAGGGAGGCTTGCACTCCTCTCATCGATGAGGCTTGGAATCTGTGGACATTCTTCTTTCTGATGTGACTCTCTAAGTCACTATATCGAGAAGGACTTCTGTTATGGATTCCTCAAGCACAGTGACCTCGTCGGACATACGCACTCAAGAAAGATAAGCGGGGTCACGATGATCTCAAAACACTGCACTAGGGTGAATGACATACTTGCAATGATCACTATATACAATTACGATTTCTACGGGCTTCGATTTTTCAGTTGGAAAAAGTGTTCTTCGTGCGTGGCGCGACGAGCTAAATAGGAAATTCATCAACGGTCTGGTTGCAACGGGTATGAATCTTTCGTGAACGTTGATCCATCCGTTATGGCGCGGTCCAATGGTATGGTAGTGATCCTTTAATGCTTTCCTGTCCATTCGGGGCGGAAGTTGAACGGGTGTATCCGTCCAACGGCTATATTGTTGCGCCATGGCGAAGTGCTAGATGTCATTGTTCTGATATCTCGGCGAAGCTCAATTCTTGTGATTTTTCCTTCTGTGAAGTTTCCTCCGGAACCTTCTGTAACTTTTTGATCTTGGCTCTCTTCTTACTTATATTCCTAGCCTTCTTCCCAATGAGCTTCGTCTTGGTCATCCTTTTTCCATTTTGAATCTTATTTTCTCTCGACATAGTTACTTCGTGCTGTTGAGGTTCTTCCTTCAGATCCAAGGATAATATTCCTTCATCATATGGATTAGGTATTTCGGTCTTCTATGGTTCCTTTAATTCTCTTATAGCTTCGACATCCAGGTCCCTAATTTTCAACAACTAAGATCTATTCTCTTGTTCTTCCATCAAGTAGGCGATCTTTCTAGTCATAAATTCCATAAGTTCTTGCTTCTTATGTTCTAGGGCTTCCTTTTCTACTTTTCTTCGAATCTGGTCTTTTTCAATCCAGATCTTGCCTAACAAAGCTAGAAATGGGGCACAGTCCTCAATAAATCTAATGACTTCGAACTCTTCCTCTATCGAATCTCCATGGGTACTCATAGCTATCTAGGTAATTCTGCCACATAGGGTTACCATTTTTCCTTTAAACAACCTTATTCTTCCTGGTGAAGGAACCATAGCAGGCCTTTCTAGGGTTTCCCAAGTACTTTTTTCATAATGTTCATCTGTGTTCCCTCATCTAGAGCATAGTCGATGTCGAAATCTCCTATTCTTACTTCAATTTTCTCCTTTTCTCTAAGGATCTCTGACAAACTGGCATCTCTATGTTCATCCAGGGTTTCTTTCATTTTTAGTAACATAATCTTTGATTCTTTCTGGGGTTCTTATATAATCTTAGTCTCTTGACCTTGCTCCATATTCAACTTTTCAAGTCTACTAATCATTCTAGGGCAATCTAGTACTTCATGGTCCATAGCCTTACAACAGAGGCAACTAGGGTTTCTCCCAGGGCATTCCTTAGCAAGATGTCCTGGTCTTCTGCAACTGTAACAAAGAGTTAATCCTCTCTTTCTCTTCCATGATCCCTAACTTTTCTTGTACTACGCGCTAGGATCATGATGATTAGCCTGCAAAAATTTCTTTCTAGGATCATGCATCCATTGGTTAGTCCAAAAATTCTTTCTATGCATACATATAACATATCTTTCATTATTCTTATCAGATCTATTCATATCAAACGTTCTTTCATCTAACAATACCCTAGTTTTCAAGCTACGACAAAATCTATCAAGCATAACTAAATCCATACTTTAGAAAAAAAAAAATCACTTATTTTAATTCTATAGGTCACAAGGCTTCCAGATCTAAGAAATTTTAACTATTCTTACCTTTATCAAAGCATAGAGCTTACAGATCTTACCTCTTTCTGTAGATTTGACTTAGAAACTTCCACTTTAACCTTTCTTAGAGCACAAAGCATTCAGATCTGACTTCTTTTCTTCAAATCTGTCCTTCCTTCTTCAGCACAGAGCTTTTCGGATCAAGTGGATCACTGCGCACTAGGGAACAGGTCCATGCATAGATCTTTTACAATTTCAGGATGGACTTTCTGCACAAAGCTTATTTTTCCTCAGTTCCCAGCAATCACATTTCCAGGTCCCGGCAACGAAACCATTTGTTGCCACAGGGGAAAACCCTGGGTTCAACGCTTCAACAGCGCACCAACAAAACCCTAACTATCGGCCCTTTTGGCAACACTTGCGAAGCAGATGAAGTCTCACCTGAGGTAGAGGCAGGGGTGGTTGCAAGACTCAGGTGTCTACAACCTTAGTTGGGACACAGATCTGTGATTCTAACACTTAGAAAACACTTTAGCATAGATCATTTATCAGTATTTAATCCTCATGGTACTTCGCAGATGATGCAAATCACCACAGCATTTACTTAGATCTAGGTTAAGTTAGCACTTAACAACAACAAAATAGGTCTAGCACTCAACACTTTCATATATGTCAGATCCACATCCATACATCTAAGAAGCACAAAGAAAAGTAGATCTATCTAAGTATATCATAGAAAAGCACATAGCATAATCATATCAAAGCACAACACATGGAAAGAGACAAACACATTAGGTCGAGGCACCGAGCACAACACACAGGTTTACCGTGGTTCACCCCCACCCTGGGGCTACGTCCACAAAGTCTTCTTCTTCTTTATTAGCTTTGGTCAATCTGATTATAGCATAGAGCTCAAACTTGTACTCTGCATAGGACAGGAGATCTGCACGCACCTCTCCAGATCCTCCTTCCCCGAGTAGATCTAGCACAGAGCCTTCTTACAATCTGTGCACTCAGCACTTACAGCACTCAGCTAATCTCTGCAAGTCAGTCACACAGTATACACAAAGCCTTTACTATCACTTAGCTTCTCTTCTTCTCTTACATTGCCTAGTTACTTATTTAACTTTACAAAATAGGCCTAAACATGGGTAAACCCATGGGCCGACATCCCATACCCATTACATTATCCCCAAAAACCCAAAAAGGACCCAAGAAAGGGGTTTAGCTTCCACGATCTCTGCTTCATGTTGTGCTCCATATTTGACAAGTTGTCGAAGTTCCAAAAATGGTCAAATACGACCAAGTGTTTCCTCAAACTTGATCAAGGGCCAACATATATCTTTATATTGATTTATTACTCGAGTTGGGCGAATTTTTGAGGAGGGAATACTTGTCCCGGGAGATACGGAGCTTAGGAGGGTCGGATTTGTAGCTACAACCAAGGAATATCTTCTTATAAGTTTTCCATCTTCAGATCTATAGATTGATAACTATTTACGGGGGTTTGGAAGCCAGATCTTAAGAGGTCGTATTTCCTTGGGTTTCTACAACCATGGAGGGCACAACTTATCTAGGAAATATGTCAGTCTTGAAGAAGGGAAATAAATTGATCTTGTCAGACTTTGCATGCAACCATTAGAGGTCTGGGAGGGTCCATATCTCTCTCTTGCATTGTATTTTGGAGGTTCCTTCAACCACAACTTCCATATCTCCCTATCTTTTCCAGATCTGTACATCTCTTGTATTGAGGTCAGCTTATATAATAAATAAAATTCAGATCTGAAGTTTGGTGGCTATTTCCTTGTGTTATTCTCTTTGTTTCTTTTTATTTATCTATTGTTGCTCCACAAAAATCATTCATTTTCTTCAAAACCCCTAAACTCAAACCCAACACAACTATTGAAGATAAACTGTAAACTATTTGACAAAAATACCACAAACAAACAAGCAATAAACCCCAAATTTCTTGGTAGTTCTACTTGGGAACATTACAGTGGTATCATAACAAAGATCCTTGTGAGCCTGTGATCAATTTGATGACTAGAAGGAGAGGCCGAGGAGGATAGCCTTTACCAGAGACATCAGAGGGAGAAGAGCCATAAGGTAGCATGGCGGAGAGACAAGAAACAAGCAATGGTAATGATAAGGAAGTGTGGATGAATTTGTTTCAGGAAATGAAGCGCTCCATCGATAGAACACAGTTTGACTTACAACATCACATGCAAGAGACATAAAAGAACTTGTCAATGGGACAAAACGATCTCAAAATGGCCTTAACAGATATAAATACCAGCCTGAAAGAAGGGAAAGAGAATATCACATATCTTCTCATGCACATGACTCATGGTAGAGAGCCACAAAAGAATGGGGGTAACAATGGGGCTAGTGGATCCCATGGAGGAGAAGGGAATTACATAGAGACTAGTCACTGGACCCACTATGAGGGGGAAATCTTATTTGGAGGTGCACATAACAAGATGCTAAGAAATAGTAGGGAGACATGTAGGCCTTACATGCCTAGTTTTTTGGATACATGTCAACAAGATTTGCAGGCTCATATGGGGGTAGAAGAAAATTTTGAAGAGTACGAAAGAGAGTATGCAGCATTAAGTGCAAGTTTCAAGAGTAAGATCACACTATCAAAGTATTTTGGAATCAAATACAGAGGAAGGCCCAAGGATTTTCATAGGGAAATTTTGATCTAGGATGCAAGGCAGGAAAGATGGAGGTTTCACCCTTTGATGGATCAACCAAAGCATCTTACAAGGCTTGGGTTCAAAATTTGGATGCATACCTGCAACTAAACCCCTTGATGGAGTTGGATGCCATCAAATTTGCTACATTGTATTTGGAAGGTAAATCCCATGATTGGTGGTGCCATGGGATGACTACCCTAAGGCATGAGCATATCACTTCCTATAGGGAATTCACACAAAATCTCATGGACAGTGATCAGGATGCTCATGGACAGTGATCGGGATGATCAAGAACTTCCCTTCAAAGAACTCACCCAACTTAGGCATGCAAGATCGATTGAAGCATTCATAGATGAATTCCAAAGGATAGCAGTGATGGTCCCTGATGTATGAGAGTCTAGATTATTGATGCTTTTTTTTTAAGTGCTAACAGAGCCCTTGTGTGGGTGGGTCAAGGATTTTAAGACCACCAATTTATAGGATGCGATTTTGAAGACCAAGGGTTTCGTAGGGGTATCGCAAAAGAACAAAGTCATTCCAGGGTCACCTCTTGTTCCAAGAGGAAGGGAGTCAAAAACTACATATAAAGGTAAGGGAAGGATAGATTAAGCCACCATAAAAGAGTCGAGAAAGAAAGAACTATGTTATACTTGCAAAGAGCCTTGGGAACTAGGGCACAGGTGTATGGGGAAAGGAAAAATACATTAAATTGAGGTACTCTCGAATAGTGAGGAGGAGGAATATGAGGTTGGACATATTCGAAATATGGAGGTAGCTCAAACAGAATAAAAACACACACAAGAGGATGGTGAAGAGGAGACAATGTGCAAGCAACCAAGGATCAAGAAGGTTGTTATAGCATCCATCATCGGGGTGCAAAGTTTTAGTACATTCATAATAAGAGGAGTCCTCAAAGGGAAAAGCGTCACATTGCTTATTGATGGTGGGGCCTCCCATAATTTCATTGATGTTGCCTTAGTAAACAAGAAACATTTATCCACCATAGAGTTTGAGGGATTTTTAGTGGAGGTAGAAGGAGGGCGCACCATGCCTTGTGATAGGTGTATTCCTCAAATGAGCCTTACCTTGGGTAGGCACAGTTTAACTCAAGATTTCTATGTGATGGATCTTCCAGATATTAATGTGATGCTGGGAGTTCAGTGGATTAGCACCTTGGGACCCATTACCACTAATTACAATACCATGGAGATGTCTTTGAACTCTGAATAAGAGGGTAACCTTGAAGGGTATGACAGAAAATACACCCATAGTGGTTTCAACAAAGCATATGGAAGCAGTGTTTAGGCATGGGCACATGGCTTATACAACAAAGTGTCTAGTTGTCACTAAAAACACTCAAGACAAGTGCCAATCCTATTCATATGGCATACAAGGGATAATTGATAAGCATAAGAAAGTTTTTGGGCCAATTCCCCTAGGGAAACCACCATATAGGGGATTTGAGCACATCATAGAGTTGGAGGAAGGATCCAAACCAGTTATCACTACACCATATAGGCACCCCAAGAAGTTCAAGGATGAAATAGAAAAGTATATCAAAGAGTTATTGGACATGGGACATGTTAGGCCAAGTTCCATCCCTTTTGCATCTTCAGTTGTATTGGTCAAGAAAATGGATGGTACCATGCACATGGGTATTGACTACAAGGATTTTAATAAGAAAATTATCAAAAACAGGTATCCCATTCCTAGGATAGATGAGCTATTGGATGAGCTACATGGTGTAGTGTATTTCACCAAGATTGATTTTCACTCTGGATACCATCATATCAAGATGAGGGAACATGATGTACATAAGACAACTTTCAGATGCCACTATGGACATTATGAATTCCTAGTCATGCCTTTTGGGTTAACCAATGTGTCAACCACCTTTCATTCCTACATGAACCATATATTCAACAAACAATTAAGGAAATTCCAATAGTTTTCTTTGATGATTTGTTGATATACAATAAGACATAAGAAGATCATCTCAAGCATGTGGATGAGGTCTTGATCATCATGAAAGAACAATCATTGTATGCCAAAGATTCCAATGTCAGTTTGGTATGACAAAAGTTCTATACTTAGGTCACCTCATTGGGGAAGAAGGGGTGCAAGTTCACGAGGAGAAAAT
The DNA here is from genome assembly GCA_010110895.2 of Picea sitchensis. Lineage (NCBI taxonomy): Eukaryota > Viridiplantae > Streptophyta > Pinopsida > Pinales > Pinaceae > Picea > Picea sitchensis. The sequence continues at coordinate 175,800 of SNQJ01S0000906.1, read as the reverse complement.
CCAAGCCATATTAGATTGGCCCATACCCAAAACACTTACAGAGCTCAAGGGATTCCTTGGGCTTTGCAACTATTACAGGAGGTTCATTAAAGGTTTCTCTTATATTTTTTCACCTTTGATTGATTTGACCAAAAAGGGCGCATTCAAGTGGAGTAATGAAGCATAGTCGACCTTTGACAAAATGAAGAAGGTAATGAGCACTTTCCCAGTTCTATCTTTACCATATTTTTCCCAGCCATTCATTTTAGAGTGTGATGCATCAGGTGAGGGAATTGGAGTTGTGCTCATGAAAAATAGGCATACTATTGCGTTTGAAAGTCGAAAACTAAGAGGGCATGAGCTACTATACATTATTTATGACAAGGAGATGTTAGTTATAATGCATGCTCTAGAAAATTTTAGACAATACTTGGTGGGAGTGAAATTTGTGGTCAAGACATATCATAACAACCTCAAGTGTTTTCTAGCGTAGAAGGACCTCAATGAGAGGCAAAAAAAGTGGGTGAGTAAGATCCAAGGTTATAAATTTGACATAGAGTTTGTCAAGGGGAAAAACAATGTGGTAGCATATGACTTATCTAAAAGACCTTCAGCCTATTCCATGTTAGAGATATTAGTTGATTGGAAATTGCATCTTTTGGTAGAATATTAAAAAAATAAGTTTGCATGTGAGTTGATGGATGGTCAGGTCTAGGATGACAAGTATAGGATTGTGGATGACATCATTTATTATAAGGGGAGTATTTATTTGGTTCCAGAATCCAAATTCAAGGAGAATTTATTGCAGGCATTCCATAGCTCACTATTATCATGGCATCAAGGGCTCCTCAAGGCTTATAGGAATATTAGAGAAAGATTCTCTTGGAAGAGCCTCAAGGAGGATGTTGCACGCCACATCAGAGAGTGCACCACATGCTAGAAAAATAAAGAAGAGCACACCAATCCAATGGGTTTATTACAGCCTCTTCCCATTCCAGAACACAAATGGGAAAGTATATCTATGGATTTCATTACAGGTTTTCCCATGGCACAGGGTAAGGATTGCATCTTTATGGTGGTAGATCGCTTGACCAAGTTTTCTCACTTTTTTTCCATATCCATAGAATATAGCACATATCAAGTGGTAGATTTATTCTTCAAGGAAGTCTTCAAGTTGCATGGGTTGCCCAAGACTATTATGAGTGACAGGGGTAGTAGATTCATTAGCACATTTTCTTAGGAGCTATTTCAGCTAGTTGGTACATAGTTGACTCCCAGCACTAGCTATCATCCACAGACATATGGTCAAACTGAGATACTCAACAAGTGGTTGGAAGGATATCTTCATAACTATGTGGCAGGGCAGCAAAGAGTGTGGGTGAAGTGGTTACATTGGGGTGAATATTGCTACAACACCACTTACCACATGTCCATAGGTATGTCTCCTTTTAGATCCCTATACAGTTATGATCCTCTCACTATTGTAGAGATGGTGTTTGGAGATAGTAGAGATCATATGTCTAAGGAGTGGATACATGAAAACCAAGACATACTTAGAGAGATCAAAGATCATTTGCAAAGGGCTCAAAACCCATAGAAGTTATATGCAGATAAATGTAGAGTGGAGCACAGTTTCGACATCGGGGACTTAGTCTCTCTGAGGCTCCAACCATACAGGAAGGAATCTATTAAAAAAATGGCATTGAGAAGCTCAAACCCCTCTTATATGGGCCATACATAGTGAAGAGGAAGGTGGGGGTAGTTTCTTATGAGCTAGAGTTTCCACATGGAAGTAAAATCCATAATGTCTTCCATGTATCATGCCTTAAAAGGGCATTGGGACAACATATTGTCACTAATGAGGAATCACCTCCAGTAGATGAGGAAGGACAATTGATTTTGATACCAGGAGAGATTTTGGAGGTGAGGGAGAAAAATATAAGGAACAAAGATATCAAGGAATATTTGATTAAATGGAAAATTTTGTTGATAAAGGATGCCACTTGGGAAGGTGAACATGTTCTACAGTAGACAGATTCGGAATTTCTTGTGGGCAAGCAATTTCTAGCAGGGAAGATTGTAATGTCCCCTTCCAAGTGACAGGAATCATGGGAGACTTAGTATTCTATTTGTTCCCCCTAGGCTATAGTCTCATTGGAAAAGGGGACTAAGAGGCTAAAGGGTCACTAAGGTGTTAAAGTTATATTATTCAAATGACTTTAGTAAAAAGGAAAATAAAAGCTAATTGGCTAAGATGAGAAAATAAAGCAAATTACCTTAGAAGCCAATTAAATAATTTAAGTGAAAATTAGAAGCTGGGAGTAGAAAAGTAGAGGAGGGCACCTCACTCCTCATTCTTGGCATTTCTCACTTTGCATCTTGAGCTCTGCAGCTTAGACATTTTGAGGGTTTTGAGTCAACAAACCCTAGAGATCAACAAGGAGGTGAAATATTCCTTTGTTCCTGATCCAAGCTTGGCCAAGCTGGTGAAAGATCCCACCCTCACCATTCGATTCAGTTTAGAATAGTTTCAGTGGTGGATTGTGGAGTAAGGGTGCAGATCTGGAGTATTTTTGCAAGTTTGGGGCGCACTGCTGAAGGAAGAGGAGTTCAATTTGGCTAGGAGATTAGGGATCTGAAGTAGATATTGTTGCATAGGTGTTTTCCATCACCAAGGAATATTTTCTCATCATCCATTGAGGGTTTATCTATGTATATTGATTTATTACTCAAGCTGGGCAAATTTTTGAGGAGGGCGCACTTGTCCTAGGAGATACATAACTTAGGAGGCTCAAATCTGTAGCTATAGCCAAGGAATATCTTCGTATGATTCTGCCATATTCATATCTATAGATTGATAGTTATTACATGGGTTTGGAGGATATATATTAAGAGACCAAATTTCCTTGGGTTTATATAGCCATAGAGGGCACAACTCAGCTAGGAAATGTGTTAGTCTTGAAGAAGGGAAAGAAAATTGATATTTTCAGACTTTGCATGCAACCATTGGAGGTCCATGAGGGTCCATATCTCTCTCTTGCATTGTATTTTGGAGGTGCCTTCAACTACAACTTCCATATCTCCCTATCTTTTCCATATCTATACATATCTTGTATTGAGGTCAACTTATATATTAAATAAAATTTAGATCTGAAGTTTGGTGGCTATTTTCTTGTGTTATTCTCTTTGTATCTTGTTGTTTATTTGTTTTGTTCCATAAAAATCATTTATTTGTTGTGAAACCCCTAAACTCAAACCCAACGCAACTATGGAAGATAAATTGCAAACTATTTGACAAAAATACCACAAACAAACAAGCAATAAACCCCAAAGTTCTCGGTAGTTCTACTTTGGAACATTACAGTTGAGTATGGAGTGGGATATGGACACACTACACCTCTCAAATCCCCCAAGTAGTGCAACTCAACCCAAGAGTGACAACACTTATCTAGAAGATGATGATGATCACCAAGGTGAAACAAGGAAAAAGGCACAAATTTAAAGCATTATGATCCATTATCTTACTCAACCAATTATCATCACTTTCATGGAAATTACATAAGGCAATAACACTGAATATGAAGCAATGAAATAATGTACCTCATGTATGTCAATCACCATAATCATCAAATGTGGTTGAGACGAGCAAAATGTGGGAAGCATCTTCAATCAACCATCTGTGGATAACCATGGGTCTCATATGTGGAACTATTGTTTGTGATAAGGATCATACATGAAAAATATCCTCTAGTTACCCCTATATGTCAAGGGGTAATAGGTATACAAGGGTTGGGGATGCATAGGAACTCAAGCATGTGTTGTTCACCCATCACCATTTTAGATTTTCATCTAGTTACATAAGTTGTATTATGCCCTCACCAATTATTTGCACCACTCTATAAGGTCCCAACCAATGCATTTTCAACTTTCTAGGGTGCTTCCAGAATTTACTATCACATTAACATTGGATCCCCTTATGGAAATTGTTTTTTTTGGATATGCCAATCATGTCGGACCTTTTAACACTGCTTTTGAACCATTTTCTGGTAGTTGACCAAAAACTTGTGTTCTTCTAGTTGTACCAACATATCCATCCTATCATGTAACTGCTACATTTTTTACATCTTCATTGCTATGGCCACACGTAGCCTTGGTATCAATTATTATGGTGGTATCACTACCTCCATAAAATACACCAAATTAAATGGTGTGTGCTTCCTTAAGGTTTTGCAGGTAGTTATATAGGTCCATAAACTACAAGAATCCTCTCATCTCAATCATCGTTATTGGTCGAGAAAACGTTGGTCAATCCACGTTCACGGTCTTGTTAAATGTCCCTATCATTTTGTTGGCATGTGGATGATACGACGACATCTTCTGGTGATTAACCATGAACATTTTAACAAGTGTAGCCACTTCTCCTCCAAAAAAAAATTGACCCTAGTTGCTCGTGATGTTGTGTAGGAATTCAAATCTTGTGACTATATACTCAAAAATAAACTCGGCAATGGTCTCCATCGATCATTATTGAAAAAGTGTGCAGTTTTTCCTACTGCATTAAATAATTCACAACCATGATTAGATATCTTACCCTTGAATAATGTGTTGATGGATACATTGGGCCAAAAGATCCACTACCTAGTGCTTAAACAACTCCCCAACCACAATGGGTTGCAACGTTATTTTGTCCCTCATAGAAGGTCATCCCATGTATTGGTAGACATTACACTACATAGTTTACTATATGACATTTCTAAACAAATTCATCCACCAAATCATTATACATAGCACCTACTACATAGTTTCCTTTCCTTTGTAGTGCCCACTACCCTGGTCATTGTGGGATTCCCACATAACTTCCAAGAGTTCACGATCCATCATGCATCTCTATAGAATCCCATCTATAGTTAACTTATACAAATCTCATACATCAACTGATAAGTCATCACACATACCACCAACTTTCTACACTACCACCAATCATGATCCTTGGGCATTGAACCTGAATTGAGGAATTCAACGATATTATCAAAGAAGTCCAAGAAGGCTTCCATGCAAAAGAGATTGATGTTGGGTAGTTCATCAATTGTCCCCATGGTTTCCATATGTTGTACTCGAGAAAGATTATTAGACCCAACATTCTATTTATCCAAACCATGTATATAATCATATAAATGTCACATGTACACACAATAAAAATGCTTTCGTATATAATCATATAAATGCCACATGTACACACAATAAAAATTCTTTTAATAAGAAAATGGAGAAGGGGAAAAAAAGTAAACAAAAGCAATTATACAAATAGACAAATGTCTTAATGGAGGGAAAATACCAACTTAGAACAAACAAACATGTTTTGTTTTTCACAAAAAATGGTGTGTAGCTAGCACCAACATCATGCAAGCTAGTACTAGCAGGAACTTGTGACTTGGCAAGGGATGAGATGTCCCAAAGCCACTTTATCCACTTCTATCCCAGGGGTCGTCTACCCTTCGAGCCTCATCACAACAGGCCAAATATTAAACAACATGTACAACTTCTACCCCCCACTGGTTTTTAACTTGTGACCTCCAAAGAGAAAACACATGGTCTTGACCATTAAGCCCACTCAAGTTGCACGAACAAACAATCATGTTAATGAAAGGACAATACCAACCTAAGAGGACTCCTCTTCCAAGGAAACATTAAATCTAATTTCTCTACATTCAACACAACGACCAAATCCTAAAGTAATTTCCATTAAGAGTTTTACCAACTATGATTCCATTTAGTTGGAATTTTGAAAGGGCACATGTTATCAACCATCGTGGAGTCAACAATTTTTTCTTCAGGGTGAGACCCTTCAATGTGAATCACATTTTGAGGTGATCAAATGAGGACTTCTTTTCTTTTTACTTTATCTTCATTGAAGATAATATTTATTTAGGTGTACCACATAACCAACACTTCCCACCTACCATTCAATTACATAGTCGAGTGGTCGACCATGCCTAATATGACCATATGATCCCATAAATGATCAACTACATGTTTTTGGAAGTTGGTGGTTCATTGGTGTTTAGAGAAAACCATGGTGTTAAGATAAAATCATAGCAAAACCATGGTGTTAAGAGAAAATCATAATAAAACCATAAGAAAAATGGTGTTAAGAGAAAGAATCATGTGGAGTTATGGTGGCATGGAATCCATTTTTTGATAAGTTAAATCCTTTATTAAGTGTTGGCGGGATTTTATTAACAAGTATTCAACTACCTAACAAAAGCAAGATTTCTTTCTTAAATGTATATGGCATGTGCACTGGGCGCAGATATTTTTGGGAAAAGATGGATGAAAAAGGTTTGTTAACACTGGGTGATCTTATTCTAGCAGGGGATTTGATCTTTACAACTAGTTTAGAAGAAGTTTGGGGAGCGTTGACATTATCAGATCCCCTGGCGGTTTTTTTTAAAGAGCTTTTTTCAAATAATCATTTGGTTGATATAATACCTGTGGAGGTGATGCCAACTTGGCGAAACGGTAGAAGTGGGCTGGACGGGATACAAAAGAGACTAGAAAGAGTGTATGCCTCAAATGCTACTCTACATGCATCAGCCAGATATCGATCGTGGTTGGAATTCCCGTTTATTTCTGATCATGCACCTATTCTTTTTCAATTGGATTTTGGTTACATGTATGTATCTTATCCGTTTAAATTTAACCCAGCCTGTTTAAAAGATGAGTCATTCGCTGATTTGTTTTGGGAAGTGTGGAACACTCATCAGGATTATGAGGAGGAGGGATCTCAAAGGAGTCTGGTCAGGAAGCTAAGAAGGCTAAAATATCGTGTGAAGGTTTGGATTACTGAAAGGAAACAAAAGGAACAACAATCATTTGAAAACACAGAAGTGGAGATTGCCTTTCTTATCAAACAAAAAATAAATGATGATCACAGTATTGATCATGATCCTCAATTGAAAACACTTGAATTTGAACGAAATAAATTACTTCTTGCAGAGGAGGAACGTTGGCGTCAAAAAAGCAGGGGTACTTGGATTTAGTGTGGGGACAAAAATACAAAATATTTCCATCGATTTTCCAGTTATAGAAGAAATAAAAAACATTTGTGGGAAGTAAAGGATGAGTCTGATCAGGTACACTATGGTCAGGAGGCTATAAAGGATGAAGCACTGAGATTTTTCAGTTCGTTCTATCAAGATTCGTTGAAAATTTTTATTGAGGACCATATTGCATCAGTGAGACTTTTCCCGAGAATGGTTTCCAAAGACGAAGTTAAATTACTTGAGAAGCCTTGTACTAGTGAGGAAGTCCTAGAAGTCCTGAAGGGTTTCACCAAGGACAAAAGTCCAGGTCCTGACGGGTGGACTGTTGAATTCTTTTTACACTTATATGAGATGGTTGCAAAATATCTGCTTGAGGCTATTGAGGAATCCAGACTATGTGGAGAGGTTAACATGTCATTGAACTCGACTTTTATTGCTATTATACAAAAAGTCAATGGACCTACATCATTTGGGGATTTTCGTCCAATTGTGTTGTACAATCTCTGCTACAAGATTATATAAAAAAATCATTATAAAGAGGACCAGACCTATTATGTACTGTACTCTATCAGAGGAGAAATTAGGATTTTTAAAAGGAAGGGAAATTCTTGACAACATCAGAACAACACAGGAGTGCCTTCACAGTATCAAAGAAAAAAAACTACAAGCTTTAATTTTAAAGATTGACTTAAAGAAAGCATATGATTGTATAAGTTGGGACTTTCTCTGTTTGATTCTTCTTCAATGTGGTTTCAGTCTGCCTACGACAAAGTGGACCATGGGATGCGTCACAACAACAGCCTTCATTATTCTAATTAATGGTGAGCCGACGGATTTCTTCAAAAGTGGCAGAGGAATAAGACGGGGATGCCCACTATCGCCATTGTTATTCATTCTGGTGATAGAAGGGTTGAGTTTGGCACTTAAAAGAAGCCAAGTTGAAGGCACATTGACTGGTATAAAGGTTTCAAGGTTAATTAGGATCCTCCGTCTTCTTTTCATTGATGACATTCTTATAATGTCAAAAGCCTCTATTGATGAATGGAAGGAGATAAATAGGATTCTAACTTCTTTTTGTAGTGCTACTCGACTCTTGATAAATGCTCAGAAGATGTCTTTCCTCCATTTTGGATTTCAGCAAAATGTTCTGGATACATTAAAAGATTCCTTTCATTTCAATTTTTCTTATCTTACTGAAGGTTTCAGGTATCTTGGTTACTATCTTAAACTTGACAAGTACAAAGTGGAGGACTGGCACTGGCTTATCGCAAAATTTGAGAAGAGGATAAATCGTTGGTGCAATAGATGGCTTTCTATTGGAGACTGCTTAGTTCTAATTAAGGTTGTTTTAGAGAGCCAGAGAGTCTACTGGTTGGCATTGGCTCATATTCCATCATCTATGCTCAATAGAATTCGCCAAGTGGTCTTCAGTTTTCTTTGGTCAGGAAGTAAACAAAAGAAGAGTAGCCATCTATGCAACTGGCAGCTCATTGCACCACTAAAAATTCATGGGGGTTGGGGTCTAAGAAATATATTCGCCTTTTGTAGAGCCTTGACATAGAATAATCTATGGAGGGCGTTGATGATAGAAGGCTTGTGGCACCGCGTCATAAAAGAAAAATATTTTCCTTTTGATTATGTAGTAAGATGCCTTCGATCGGTGTCTGTGGTGGGGGAAAAAGGTTCACAGTCGTGGAAAAATCTACTTAAATCTTTGCACTTACTCCTACACTGGATATCTTGGTGTCCAGGGATGGGTGAATCTATTCTTATTGGAAAAGACTAGATTCTAGGTATGTGGGATGTGTCCATCATGTCTGATGAGCTGATATCAATCCTTAATCAAAGAGGAGTTTATTACTTATATCAAGCTAGTTGTGAGCCATGACCATGAATGATATGTTCAAACTGGTTTTCAAGTGATGACTTGGAATTGGAGGGACCAACAGCTCTTGAATGGAATATATTTCGACATGCATTAATAAATTCTGGTGTACAGTTGCAAGCGAGGCCGGATGTACTTAAATGGACAGGAGGCAACTCATTGGGCCAGAAAATAGTCCAGAATGTTTATAAGGCCACTGAAGCAAAGATCTAGAATTATGTTATTAGAGGTTGGAGGAAGACTCTTTGGTCATGGGAGTGTCCTTTAAAAATCAAGCTTTTTATCTGGCTAGTTGCAGAGAACAAAATTCTTACTTGGGAGAATTTACAACACAGAGATCTTAGCGGATCGAGATTTTGCTATTTGTGCAAGAACAGTAAGGAAAATGCTTTACATTTGTTTGTAGAGTTCCCTTTCATGATCGCGGTCTGGAATAGGATTAAATCACCCATAAAACATATTAGAGGGTGGGCTGGCACCTCTGTGGCAGAATGTTTCAAAAATTGGAAGGCTCATAATAAATCATATCTTACTTTGTCGGCATTCATTTGCTAGTATATATGGTTGGAAAGGAATTATGCTATTTTTGAAGATGGAAATCCCTCATTTTAGAAGGTGGCTTTCAAAACTTTAAGTGTTGTGGGTGATTACAAAATTCAGTTGAAAGCTTCTGCCCCAAGGAAATTTCTCTCTTTGTCTGAAGGTGGTGGCACTGTTGGATGGTTTGATGAGGTTGCTCAAAAATATAGTCAAAACAGTGGGGCTGGCAAGGTAATAAGGGTCAACGATCATCGATATTATAAATGGATCTTCAACTATGGACCTGGCACCAACACTAGAGCAGAGCTTTTGGGGGCATGGGCCCTTCTTACATTGGTTTCTCGGCTATCAATTCCAGATTTAGTTGTCCAAGGGGACTCAAAGATTTTTATAGAATGGATGGGAAAGGGATGACTTCATGTGGTCTCTCTGGAATGTTGGAAGGACAGGATCTTAGAAATTATCAAGCACTTCCAAAAACTCTCCTTCACACATGTCTTCAGAGAAGAAAATTAAGAGGCAGACAGTCTTTCAAAACATGCTCTCCAAAAGGATCTCGGGAAAATAGCCTACTATCTCTATGAAGAGGGTCATGAGGGTCCTCATATGTTTCTAGATCTATTCTAGAAGTCTTGGAGTTGTGGCATGGAATATTAGTGTTGTGTCTTTTTGGGAGTGAAGTTGTCGTCTTTTTTTTTGGATTATGTATATTGAACATTAATGATCTGTATATTTTGGACCAGAGTTCAAGCTGAGGGATTATAGTCTTCTGTCTAGCTGTGGGGAATAGACTATTTTCAAAGGATGTTATTGGCATTTGATGTTGAATTATCATGTTTATGAATAGTTTATATTTAATATAAATATAAAGCGAAATTTTCTGTGGAAAAAAAAAAAGAGAAAAAATCATGTCAATATCCCCAAAAAATATACCTTTTGAATAAACTTTTACCTGTTACCCTCACTAATACGATGGTAAGTGGCTTAGATTTTAATGATTAAAAATTATAAATGATCCATAAACCCTCCCAAACCCTGAAAGGTGTACGAACCTCAAAATCATATAAGGTTGCCTCATATAAGGTTTTGTAAGGTAATGTCACATTGAAAACATTAATGACACCATTGTGGTTTGTAAGGGATGAATTTATGTGATAATGTTATGTTGTAATATTAATCGTGCTTAAAAGTATTTGGGTATAGTGTGAGAAGTTGAATATGGTTTTATGTGGTGTAGTAATCAACACGTGACATATTCAATAAGCATAATAAAATATTGAATTATGATGACTATAGATTTTAAAGTATTTAAAAGTGGGTTGCTTTGATTTTAGAATGCACATTGAAAAACAATTTAAACAAATTAAATTATAGGGGTAGAAGTATATTAACTGTGATTACAAGTATTTGGGTATAGTGTGAGAAGTTGAATATGGTTTTATGTGGTGTAGTAATCAACATGTGACACATTCAATAAGCATAATGAAATATTGAGTTATGATGGATATAGATTTCGAAGTGTTCAAAAGTAGGTTGCTTTGATTTTAGAATGCACATTGAAAAGACCATTTAAATAAATTGAATGATTAAATTAGAGGGGTAGAAGTATGAAAGTAAATTAAGTAGATAATGAAAAATGCATATAAATTAAACTAAAAGATAACATTATATGTATTATCAAGAATTTTGTATAATGTTTTTTGAAAAAACATTGTTATTAGTCCTTGTCATAGGCATAGAGGGACTATAGCGATCGATAATTCGTTGACTTCATATTAGTTTGTCCTTTGACCATAAATATTTTCATATTATCTATTGTTGGAACCAGGGAACTGAAAACATCGATTTTTATATAATAAAAAGTACCATATTTGTCATGATCTGACTGGACAACGGAATGGAGGTCTTATTGTCGGCTTTGCTATTCCCAATGTTATATATGTTGGCATATCCAAAGTATTTGATCGTATATGGTCTTTTTGAATCATATATTTTCTTATGCATTGGTCGAAGGTGGATTAATGCTAGCATTAGTTCGAATGTTTGGTTTAGCATTTTCTGCTAGGTAAATTTATGGCAATGTTTGATATGCTGGTGTATCCAAAGTTTGGCCTTCAAATACATTCACTACTGTTTGAACTATTGTTACATAAATTATAATATTTTTTTGGGATACGTCAGAGACCTGCCACATTGCATTTTTTTCTTAAATGTTTACAGAGAATTTCTGACAGACTTAGATGTTTACCTAACAGGCTTGGCAGCGTTGAATGTTTACTTAGCAGGCTTGTTACAATACATTTTCTTTCGTTTTATTTATTTATATGCTTCAACGCCATTGTTGGTTCATTAGTTCATGCATGTTTTTTGCATCTCCATTGATTTCTTAATTGCTTGTTGTTATTGTTCTTGTTTGGTTGTTCATGTTGTTGCAGTTTGCACATTTGGGGTTCTGCAACCGCGATTGGAACTGTGCCATTCCTAGTGGATTCATTGTTGCTTGCTTGTTGGTTCGTTGTGTGTTGTTTATTGTTGTTTGATTCGACTTTGCAGGGTTCGGGTCCTGCGGCTGCAATTGGGCCTTTTGGTGCTTCTTAACTGGGTTGTTATTTGTTGATTGTTCTTGTTTGTCTAGGGTTTGCAATGTTGGGATGTTGCATCCGCAGTTGGATCTGTTGTTACATTCTTTTGCAGTGGACTCTCCATAAAATACTATTAAGATAAAATAACATAAAAAAAAAAATTGCAGTCGACGTAAATTGCATCTCTTACGCGTTGAAGCAAAGTTTGTCGGCCTCAAACTATATTTCATAGATGGTGATGTTTTTTCCATGGTATATGTCTTACTATGGCTTCATAGTTATGAGAGTAAGTTTTTTTGTGTGAGCGATATAGTTGTTCTCTCCCTTTTTTTCCCCTCTTGTAAACTGTGTTTCTAGTTCTATAGTTTCTCATGTTTCTGTGGTCATTCCGACCGACCGTTGTTCGGTTGCATACTTAACCAGTTTTATGGATGCGGCTTCGCGGATAGGTGCTATCGAACTATGGCATATTGTGTTTGGTGTATACATCTTTCACCCAGAACTTTCGTGCTCTACAATTCAACCCTGCACTCCTCGAAGTCGCAACCGTGCCTCTGCCTACAATGAGTTTGTCTATCCTACCTACCTTTCCATACTTAGTCGAGTTTTCAAAGTTTGGCGGGTTGACGCATTTCTGGGTTCATAAAATTTAAAATCATTTGTCGCTCTCGTCCATCCCCGCTACCTTTCGCCCTTCCCAATAGACATTAATTATGCTTTGAAAAGTCGCAACCGACCAGACAGGTTCAAAAATATTGGCTTTAACAAGCGGAAAGCTTGAGGAAATATCCCATTAAAATGAATAGACAAGCGAATATTACGGGATCTGGTAATTTCTTTTGCCTGCATTTTCAATTTGCAAAAAATAAAAAAATTGGCTCTTTTGGTTTTCTTAAAGGCTTCGACATAGTGCACGAACGTGTCACCCACAAAGGCCTTGACGTCATGTCCCTCTTTAATATTGTGCATATCTTAGATGTCAGATTTGAGAATCTAATTGGATATGGGAATGTTAATATGTGTTATTAGTCAGTATTCAGCGTACATATTTGAAAATATTGGCATTAATAAGAGAAAATATTGAGAACATCTGTCATTAATACGAATTAACACAAAATCTACGGAAGATCATCTAGCGTTGCTTTTAAATACTTGTTTCCATTTCTCTCTATCATCAAAGAGTTGTGCTTTAGCATGCCTTTGTTCTAATGGTCCTGGTCATGGACATGTAAGACAACTTAGAGACGTGATTGAGGCCCAGATGAAAGAAGAGAGACTGGTTTTATGTGACATGAGCTTTGAATAAAAAAAAAAACTCAGTTATCCAACAGAAACTCAGAGAGGAGGRAAAAAAAAGAACAAGTATCTTTTGGTTGGTGTTCTCCCTGTATTCGATGCTTTGGTTGGTTGAAAAGGCTGACTGGAGATTTGTTTGTTGAAATTTTTTGTTTTCTTCCTGGGAGTTGTAATGGATTTTCAGGTCACATGCAAAATGCTTCTTTGTTGAAGTATATAGTTTCTTCCAACAACACAGATTTGGCAAGTGTATCGATTTATGCAGATCGCACAAGAATTTCTCTTCCTCGGGGACGTAGCACTTACCGTGGCTTGCAAAATGGTCTGTGATGTTCGTAAACGATGCAAAATATTACTCCATTTGTGAATGTAACCAGAGGTGGGTAATAGAAATTGTATGGGTGGATAAAACAACATATTATCACTACAAAAGTTTCTATTTCAAAGTTTGTTGAGATACTTCTAGGTGTGGTAACCAACTTGACAGAAAGCCATGTTCTTTGTCAAAGTTTGTTCGATTTCCTCTGGATGTAATTGCAGACTCCACATATTTGGTGTCACCTTTGAACATTCTAGACCTTTCTGTGGGCCACCATATTTTCCACCGCTATGACGAAAGATATATTCGGATGCAATTTGCAACATTTGATACACTTTCCATATCTGTGTTGATGTGTTCTGCAGCATTTGATATACTTACAAGACCTATGCTGCTTGAAGAAGCCATGTACTTCAACAGAATAACATTTTGCAGCTGGCTTGCACGTTCCTTCCAATTTACTGTAATAAAACAAAGAAGTTCAACATACAAATCTTTAGGCAGGCTTTTCAACCAAACAGATGATCGAATACAGGGAGAATAGCAGTCAGAACATACTTGAATTTTTTTCCCGTCCCATAGGTAATGTCACATAAAACGACTCCCTCAACTTTGAATTTGGCCTGGATCGCATTTCTAAGTTGTCTCGGATGTCAATGGTCAGGAACGTTGCAAGGAAAGCACCTTAAACCCCAATTTTTCAACGACAGGGGGAAATTAATACTTGACAAACAATGGAATGTTGAATAACCAGCCATTGCAAGCATTCCATATCTGGAAGAGACAAGCTATTCAAAAAACTGGGATAGATCTAGTTGGTAGCACAGTTAAGTCCAAGACCGGAACTTGATATTCAACTCGTTTTTTACGAATATTTTCAATGTGCATATTTTTTCTGGTCGGTGGCAGGCCAAATCGCAATCATTGTGGCAAATAATCTCAGTTGTATTTTGTAACCCATATTATTTGAATGTAGAATAATTTTGGTTTTTTTTTAAAGTGTTTCCAATCTCTGGTATTGCTTTTCATTTTATTTTGTAGCTTTTTTCCCTGTGTGTCGTTAAACATGGACTGCAAGATTTTTTTTCTACTCATTACTTCAATTTAAATAAAAGGCTACTCTCCCCAGATGGGGTGTTAGTGGTTTCCCCGTGGCGATGGATGGGAACGGACACAGTGCGATGCGACACGGAGCCACATGACGGGCCCGTGCCGTAGTCCAGTGTCGTCCCGAGAGAGTAATGGCATTTAAATTCGGCATAATGGTCGAGGTAAGAGGCATTTACGCCACCCTTTGCTCCTCATCAATTTGTATTATGTCTTGGCTCATCGTTTTTGGCATTGCACCTTGTATGCGGTCTAAAGGGATCCTCCCTTCACGGCGCAAACAAACCCAGGCTCACTCAGAGGCTATCTCCATTGTTTATCTGCAACTCTGGTTCAACCTTGTCCAGACCTGCTCACCTGCACACATGAAAGAAAGGATTAGAGGAAAGCTGAAGAGGGGCTCCCCCTGGAAGCCCCATAGACCCCCGGCCTCGCCTTCAGTCTCCCCTTCAACCTGTTCCTCCTCCCACCCCCAAATTATGTCCCCAGCTGCCACCCCACCACCTTTGCAGTCTTTGCATCTTCACTCCACGGCCACCCCGCCACCTTCGCAGTCTTTGCTTCTACACTCCATGGCCACTATCCCGAGAGGGTCGACGCCGACTCTGCGTTGTCCTCAGGACCCCCGGATGCAATTCATAGCGACAATGTCTTTCCCTGGATCCTCAAGTACTTTGAGTGGTGCACCACCAGCTTCTGGAGAGTCCAAACGAGCGTGCCTCCACTCTGAGGCCCACCTCGACAATGAGCACCTCAGAGATCGACTGGTCATCCTGTATGACTTAGTCTTTGAGCTCAGGAGGGGGGTGGCGGACCTCAAGTTTCGCCTGTAGGCCACAGAAGAGAATGTTGCGACCTTCCTTCATATTCTCTCAACTATGCAATCGAAGCTCTCCTCGGACCTGGCTGGCTCTACTCCGAGGGAGGCACCTGATACTGAGACGGATAGCATGCTGCGACCGACAGCAGGGAAGCAGAAGGAAGCGGAAAGAAGCGGCCCAGATGAGAACAAGGAGTGTGAGGAGCGAAAGGAAAAACATTGGGACGACCAGCCGATATACATCGAGGAAGAACCGTGGACAGAGAACCTCTGAGCCACGTGGATAGGCTATTTTCCAGGTGTTTAGCTCTCTTTTGTTGTGCATCCAGTTTCTTTAGGCTCCTAGTCTAGATGGCAGTCAGTATGAACTTTGTTTGTCTTCTGAACCAGTAACCTTATAAGACTTGTGAATTGGGGGTTGGCTGGACTGGTTTCCCCTCTGTTGGGGCAGTCCAGTAACTACAGCCAGTATTATGCTGTATTTTGACAACCTTTTTCAGCTTTAGCAGGCTCTAAATATAATATATACTTCTTATTTACAAAAAAAATAAAAAAATAAATAAAAGGCTACTCTGTTCGTCGCTTACATTTTACATTCAAGAATAATTTGTCATAGGCCATACTTATGTGGCGCGGGCCCTATACTTAAAGAAAGAAATTGGAGGACCCATCCTACTTTCATTCTTCGGGTCCTGTAAATAGAATGAATTAATGACTTACAACAAGGCAGCTCAAGTGTTGACTCAATGTTCCTATTCAATATCTTGCATATATTGTAGCTTCTTTTGTTGGAATAAATATAAAAAATTCCTCTTGGGCAAAACTTAGCCAATTATCTAGCCACCGGGTCCCAGGTTTGCGGTATTCAACAACTATGTTACTTGTTTCGTCATATACATCTTGCAACCAAAGAGCTAATGTGATCTGCAATTTATGCTTTAACTAGTGATAACTCACCAAGGGTTCGAAAAGCTTCGCATTAATAAAGGAACAACTGAAATTGCCTTAATTACTTAAATCACGCCAAATTTTCATTACATTTAATTTAATTTAGATATTAATGTTTATGGAGAGTCAACGTTTGCTCATGTCATTGCAAGGAATACAAGATGAATAGATGATAAGGAGTTTATCTCATTGAAACCACAATGCAAATTCATGTTTCGTGTTGCGTTATATACATGTTGCAGTCAAAACTTTCGTGGTTTCAACGAAATTTGCGAACCGAAGAGCATCCTGCAAATTGGGAGATCATTTGCATTTGAAACAAAAACAATCCATTGATATATATTAGTATGGATACTATTCAAATAAATATCAAAACTTTCTCCAATAATACATATTAGTATGAATATTGTTAAAATAGATATCAAACCTTTCTATTGGCCAATACTTAGACAATTATCTGGCCACCAGGCCCCGAGTTGGCAGTATCCAGCACCTATGTCCCATGTTTCGTCATATACATTTTGCAGCCAAAGAACTTCAGTGATCTTCAGTTTATGCTTTTACTAGTAAGAACCCACCAAGGGTTTGAAAACATTTCCATTAATAAACGAAAAAAAAAAAAAGGCTTTTCGACTGTCAAATACTTATCTCTTTTCCCCTTTTCATTTTCCCATCCATTATCGCTTTCTGGTTTTATACTTAGTCGTCTTTCTATGATCAACAGTTGCAGGGTTCACGGGATGACATATCTTCATCTCCATATCTATCTTCACATGATGAATCTGACCAACCATTGTTCCTTTGCATACTTATTCAATTGTATGGTCGCAGTTGTCGGGTTGGCGCATACAAACTCGCCTTTTCTTCTTCCCGCCTGTTATCGTTTTCTGGATATATACTTAGTCGCCTTTCTATGATATCTGGTTCCAGGGTTGGCGGGATGACATGTCTTCATCTCCATCTATATCCTCACATGACGAATCTGACCGACCGTTGTTCCTTTCCATACTTAGCCAATTGGCCCTTACGAACTCGGTTGTTTATTGTTCCGTTATATGCATCTTGAACTCAAAACATCTTTGATCTACAATTCCACCACAGGTTCCTTGTATACATTAACTTCGTTCAAAGTATATGTCGTTGCCTTCCATCCCCACCAACTTCGCGTCCTTTCTAATATACATTAACTATGTTCTTACTAGTGACAACTGGACACACTGGTACGAAATAATTGGCGCCCATTGCTCCGCTATATACAAATTGACAACCGGACTCCGACATCTTCCCCTCTTCTGTGTTACACATTATGCATTGAAATGTTCTGAACTATACAATTTGTTCGTCGGGGCCTTGTGTCCTCTGGAGAAACCTTGTGACCGTATTTTGAATCCTCGCGCTGGCGGGTTGACGAAAACTCCAAGTCCTAGTCACTGTTTCCTATTATGCCCATCCCCGTACTTCTTTCCAGATATGTAACACCAAAGGTTTAATACTAGAACGACATCATGCAAGAAGCGTAAAAAAATCGTCATTAATAAGCAAAAGTTGGGACAACCAACCATCCCTAGAGAAATTGTCCAAAAACATGCAAAGAAGATCTTGCTTAGCGAAAGCAAGTCTCGGCCAGTGTTTCTGTGTTCCATACTTGCACACATTTTCCATTGCAGGTTACCAGATTGACGGCCTCAAAATTGTGTTTCGAATTTTAAGCGAGTTGCAAAGAGCACCCGG
>SNQJ01S0000906.1:130989-157500 GCA_010110895.2 Picea sitchensis | reverse complement strand
CTATTATCCCTTTCTGTTTTTATATTTAGTCGCATCTATATGATCACAGCCTCATGGATTCGCAAATTGGCAACTCTTTATCTATATATTCACACCATGATCCTGACCGACCGCAGTCCCTTTCGATACTTAGCCAATTATGTAATCACCAGGTCCCGGATTTGCGATATCCAACACCTATGTCCCTTGTTCCCTCATATACATCTTGCACCCAAATAACTTCTGTGATCTGCAATTTATGCCTTTACTGGTGAGAACTCGGCAGGGGTTCGAAAGGATTTGCATTAATAAGCAAACAGTAGGTGTTATTCTCTGAGATACTTAGTGCTTTTTTCGTTGTCTTCTTCACGTGTATTATCGCTTTCTAGTTATATACTTAGTCGCCTTTCTATGATCACAAGTTCCAACGTTGGCGTGTTGACATATCTTCATCTCCATCTATATCCTCACATGAGGAATTCGATCGACCGTTGTTCCTTTTCATACTTAGTCAATTTTATGCCCGCGGTTGTCTTGTTGGCGCTTTCGAACTCTGATGCTTCTTGTTCCGTGATATACATTTTCCACTCAAAAATTTTGTGATCTACAATTCCACTGCGGACTCCGTCCTTTTTCCCTTTTTTTATTCCCGTCTATTATGGGACTATAAAGTATGGACATGATATTTTATAGAGCATGTACGAAGTCTGCATTCTATACGTAGCCACTTTTTGGATCGTGGGTTCTCGGGCGGGCAAGCTCAAAATTGTCCTCCATTATTTTGTGCCTTGCAAATAGCACCCAGAATTCCGCGATATACAAATTGAATGCGGAATTCCCAGAATTTTGCATTCCATACGAATCTGACTGACCATTGTTCCTTTTCATACTTAGTCAATTTTATGGTCGTGGTTGTCGAGTTGGCGCTTTCAAATTCTGCTGCTTCTTGTTCTGTGATATACATTTTCCACTCAAAATTTTCGTGATCTACAATTCCACCACAGACTCCTTCGTCCTTTTTCCCTTTTTTTCTTCCTGTGTATCATGGGACTATAGAGTATCGACATGAGATTTTATAGAGCATGTACGGACTCCGCATTCCATATGTAGCCACTTTTTGGATCGCGGGTTCTCGAGCAGGCGGGCTCAAAATTGGCCCTCCATTGTTCTGTGCCCGACAAATAGCATCCAGAATTCCGCGATATACAAATTGACAAGCGGACCTGCGGGCTGGCTGGCTCAACATTGCACTTATTTTCAATACTAAATTATCTCTTACTAGTGACAATTGGACACACTGGTACTAAACAATTGGCATCACACCCTCTGCAATATAGAAATTGACTATCGGATTCCGAAATCATCTACTCTTCCATGTCACGGATCATGCATTCAAATGTTTCAATTGATACAATTTGAACATCAGGGCCTCGCGTCTTCTAGAGAGACCTTGTCAACCTGTTTTGGATCCTCTTGTTGTCGGGTTCACGAAATGTCCAATTCTTGGATACTGTTTCAGGTTGGCCCTTTCAAATTTTGTTGGTTCTTCTTCTGTAATATACATCTTTCACTCGAAATTTATGTTCTCTACAATTCCACCATGCACTGAGCCCTTTTTCCCTTTTCTTCTTCCCGTGTGTTATCGCCTTCTAGTTATATACTTAGTCGCCTTTATATGATCGCGGGTGCCAGCGTTGTCGAGCTAACATATCTTCATTTCCATCTATATCCTCACATGACGAATCTTATCGACCACTGTTCCTTTCTATAATTAGCCAATTTTATGGTCACGCTTGTCGGGTTGGCGCTTTCGAACTCTGCTGCTTCTTGTTCCACGATATACATCTTGAACTCAAAACTTTCGTCATCTACAATTCCACCATGGATTCCTCGAACTCGCAAGATTCATTCTACCACGGTTCAGAAATGTTTCAAAGTATCTGTCGCTACCTTCCATCCCCACTGACTTCCTGTCGTTCCTAATATACATTGGTTGTGCTCTTACTAGTGAGAACTAAACACAATGGTACGAAACAGTTGGCATCCGGCCCTCCGCAATATACAAATTGACTATCGGGTTCACATCTTGTACTCAAAATTTTTGTGATCTACAATTCCACCACGGACTCCTTAGTCCTTTTTCCCTTTTCTTCTTCCCGTGTATTATGGCTTTCTGTGTATATACTTAGTCGCCTTTCTATGATCACGGGTTCCAGCGTTAGCGGGCTGGAATATCTTTATCNATCCCCACTGACTTCCTGTCGTTCCTAATATACATTGGTTGTGCTCTTACTAGTGAGAACTAAACACAATGGTACGAAACAGTTGGCATCCGGCCCTCCGCAATATACAAATTGACTATCGGGTTCACATCTTGTACTCAAAAATTTTGTGATCTACAATTCCACCACGGACTCCTTAGTCCTTTTTCCCTTTTCTTCTTCCCGTGTATTATGGCTTTCTGTGTATATACTTAGTCGCCTTTCTATGATCACGGGTTCCAGCGTTAGCGGGCTGGAATATCTTTATCTCCATCTATATAATCACATGACGAATTCGACCGATCGTTGTTGCTTTCCATACTTAGCCAATTATATGGTCGTGGTTGTCGGGTTGGTGGTTTCGAACTCTGTTGCTTCTTGTTCCGTGATGTACATCTTGCACTCAAAAATTCAGTGATATACAATTCCATCGTGACTCCTCGAACTCGCAAGCTTCACACTACCATGGTTTACAAATGTTTCAAAGTATCTATTGTTGCCTTCCATCCCCACTGACTTCTTGTCCTTCCTAATATACATTGGTTATGCTCTTACTAGTGACAACAACACACACTAATACCAAATAGTTCGCATCCGCCCCTCCGCAATATACAAATTGACTACCGGGTTCCGACATCGTCCCCTCTTCTGTGTTACAGATTATGCATTGAACTGTTCCAAACGATACAATTTGACCGTCGAGACCTCACGTCTTTTGGAGAGACCTTGTCAGCCTATTTTGGATCCTCGTGTTGATGGGTTCACAAAATCTCCAAGTCTTAGTCATTGTTTCGGGTTGGCGCATTCGAACTCTACTGCTTCTTGTTCCGTGATATACATATTGCACTCAAAATTTTCGTGATTTACAATTCCACCACGGACTCCTTAAGTCATTTTTCCCTTTTCTTCTTCCCATGTATTATCGCTTTGTGGTTATATACTTAGTCTCTTTTCTATGATGGCAAGTTCCAGCATTGGCGGGATGACATATCTTCATTTCCATCTATATCCTCACATGACAAATCCGACCAACTATTGTTCATTTCCATACTTAGCCAATTTATGGTCGCRTTTGTCGGGTTAGCGCTTTCGAACTTTGTTGCTTCTTATTTCGTGATATACATATTGCACTCAAAATTTCTATGATTTACAATTCCATCGCGAAATCCTTAGTTATTTTTCCCTTTTCTTCTTCCCATGTATTATCACTTTGTGGTTATATACTTAGTCGCTTTTCTATGATCGCGGGTTCCAGCGTTGGCGGGCTGACATATCTTCATCTCCATCTATATCCTCACATGACGAATCCGATCGACCATTGTTCCTTTCCATACTTAGCCAATTTTATGGCCGCGGTTGTCACGTTGACCCTTTCCAACTCTGTTGCTTCTTGTTTTGTGCTATACATTGTGCACTCAAAAATTTCACCATCTACAATTCCACCGCGGACTCCTCGAACTTGCAAGCTTCACTCTACCACGGCTCACAAATGTTTCAAAGTATCTGTCGTCGCCTTCCATCCCCACTAACTTCCTGTCCTTCCTAATATACATTATTTATTCTCTTACTAGTGATATACAAATTTCCCTTTGGACTGTCCTACCATACCCTCTTCGGTGTTACATGTATTGCACTCAAAAACTTTCAAGACATACAATTTGACCCTCACACCCTCACCTCCAATAATTGTACCTTATAACCCTATTTTGAAGCTGCTTTTTCCCGTACCCACGACCTCCATACTTTCTTAGTATGCAATTAGAAACCTTTCATGGTAACAGCTGGCCATGTAGGAACCATCAACATTGTCATTAATGAGAGAAACGCTCGAGGATATCTCCCATTATTACGCATTAAACCAAGATCTGCGCAGAGTTATTTTGTTCCTTTCGATTGTTCATCTCGAACACACGTCGTCGTGTTGGCCTGCTCAAGAAATATATAATGCTTAATCTCTCATTGTCGTATCCTCCATGTTCTCATTTCTATGTATGCAATTACTAGTATTTAATGATAACAACGCATCATGCAACAACCATCCAAATTGTCATTAATGAACGAAAGTCTCGAGGAGATCTCTCATTCACACGCATTGGACCAATATTTGCGTAGGGTTATATTATCCCTTCCAAATTTTCGTTTCATTCATTGTCTGGAGAAAACAAACGTTCTTGTAGACTTATGGCAGCAGGTCGACAGTAGTTTTGTGGAGATACAGTAAATATCTTCGGACAACAGGACCAGAACTTCTAGTGGTCCAGGGCATGCTTTTACTATTCATCCCATTCTGCCTAGAACAAAGTGATTTGGACCTCTGGAATTTCTCATGCAGGTTGCGTCCATGAGGTTTTTGACTGTAAGGAGGTGGTCTCTTGGTGCACCAAAAAATATATTCCAAGCCAAATAATTATTCCACTCCGCAACCATTCTCCTGTTTCGTTGTCGCCTTAGGTCTTCCGCAAGATGTTAAAATTGTCAGAGCCAACATTAAAGTTCAGAGGACAAGACTGCAAGCAGTTCCTAGAAAAACATGATAACAGGTTGGACATCTTGGCTGAGTTCCTTGAAGACCCGACAACAATTCCTGAAGATATCACAAAGTTGCAGGTAAGTTCCTTTAGAAATCCATTCCAGGAAATTGCTTGGTTGTTTACAAGAATAACGTGACATGCATCCACGACAAGCATTTCCCATATAATTATTTATATTTTGTACTTCACAGTCAAGGAACAATTCATTTTTGATTGGGGGAAGCTAATTTCCATTGAGATCTGTTCCCGGTTGTCATGATTCAAAGAATCGAATAAATTTTATATGTCATCCTACTTGATTTTCGCAATAGTGCATTGTTGTCCATTTCCAAAACTTTCTCTTTCCAATAAAATAAACTGTGGATTCAACCCAGTAACATTCTGGTACCATGCCCTATGGAGGCACAAGGCCTCCCATTTTTTTTATGAAGTTTTTAATGGCTTTGTCTTAGTTTTCAAAGATTTGTTGTTAGGGAAGGATGCTCCCCAGATGTCTGGCCAGACAACCAAGTTTTTGAACAGGAAGGGCACACTTGAACAAAAGGAAAATCATAGTGTACTCATGGTCTTTGGCTCTAAGGAAAATCATGCTTTCTTTCCATGCCACATCACGGATAAGATGTTTGTTGCAGAAATAGCAAGGCAATACAACCACTGGTTGCATTTTTTCCATGACAAGAAAAAAAAACAGTTCATTCCTCTGCCCTGGAAAGTCGGAGACTTCATGTGCAGAAACGTCAACAAGCTTGACGAATTTGCCGACCATTTCAAGAAATTGAACCTAACGTATGTTGAAAGGCTAAAAGGGTTCGACCCTAATGGGATTTTTCGAGAACATTTACTGGCAGTTGGCTTTAACAACTCTTTTATCCATAGACACGTGACCGAAGACAGGGACAGTGATGACAACAATGTTGCTTCTGGTAATTGCAACGCAGAGACATTGCAAAGTGCAACTGAATTGTACAGACAACAGGGAAAAGTATCCAATGAGAAG
Organism: Picea sitchensis; assembly: GCA_010110895.2. Lineage (NCBI taxonomy): Eukaryota > Viridiplantae > Streptophyta > Pinopsida > Pinales > Pinaceae > Picea > Picea sitchensis. Next base: position 151,732 of record SNQJ01S0000906.1, on the reverse strand, counting down.
AGTGCCCAGTCCCCTGTCAGCACTCCCAAGAGCACAACATCACGGAGCATCGCTTCAATGGCCCACCCCAGTAAGAAAGAAACCCACAAATCTTCAAACGAAGGAGGAGATAAGAACCCTCCTCGCATAAAAATTGATAGTTCTCACAAAATTCCACTGACGAAGAAGAGAAAAAACAATGCAGAGCAGGTAGACGAAACCGAAATTGAAAGTGAACAGGTGCAACTTGAAATTGAAACTGAGCACATGCACAAAATTGGGTCGTCCGCAGTGGAAATAGTTGAGACCAAAAATTTTTACGAAGATGAATCCTTCGTATTCCAGAGCGTTTTTTTTTACAGCTAATCTAAATGTATGGTCATTGAAAACAGAGATGTAACAAACAAGAAAGGAAAATCTCGCACAGAGATTAACTTTAGGAAAATGTGGTCGTCCCAAGTCTCCCTATTTCACCAAGTAACGAGTGATTCTCTTCATGATTCCATTGGAGGAATTGAAGCGGAAAATTCCAGAGTGAAAGAATGCCTCAACGAATTTGAGCAGGCTTTCATTGCAACCCTAGAATTTGCCAGTCCTTTAGAAAAAAACGTACCTGCTACCACTACAACCAAGATGAAAGTATTATCTACCCTCCTTGCATGCTCTAGAGCCCTTGTAGAGATTAACATCAACAAAAGAATGCAACTAGTTACTAAAGCCTAGGAAACATCGCAAAATTTAGTTTCCTTCAGAAAGAAGGCAAATGATTTGCTCGAACATTTGGAGGCAAATTTAAAAAATGATCAGCGTTTCTATGAAGAGGTGTTGACCCATTTTTCCAACCATGCCGTCAACACATCAGAACTGAAAAATTAGACAAGAGAAACTCCCCTCCCCAAAGCGGACCAAAAAAGTAAAAGCATGCTAGCAAAATAAAGTTAAGAACCTAGAGCTCATTGTCGAATCATGCAAACAAGCCATATCAGAAAAGGAAGATTTATTCACAAGCATGATCCAAATAGACTTAGCCGGAAGTACCAACGAGGTTTAAGACCCAAACTTAATTCTCAAATCCTTGACAATCACCAAAGAAGCCTTCCATGAACAACTTGATATTTTAAAGGAGTTGTCTTTCGAAAAATTTTACGGCATATTTGAACATCATGTAGATGAGCTCGAGCGCTGGGTACTGGACTATGCGACACACAATGAAGAAATTGAACAGAGTCTGCATAGTATTTCAATGGATCTAAGGAAATTAGAAAACGACCTTTACAACATAGAAATCCGGGATGAAATCAACATGGCCCCCATGAGAAGCTACATCGAAGAATGGTTCCAACATAGAATGGAAAACCTCGTCCAGGAAGGGCAACAACCGCTCGACACGACTCCATTGACCATCAACGACAGCAACAAAAATGCATCGGCTTCATAGTAAGTCTATACCGGCATCTTGTTTTCTTTATCAATCCATTTTAAGTCTATATTGTCATCTTGTTTTCTTTATCAATCCAGTTATTACCTCTTTAAATAGAAAATTGTAACCAAAGACTCATAACTTCCAATTTCTTCTTTTTTGGTCTTCCTCTCTACCATCGTGCACTTTTTCTTTTGACATTCCTAATTCTTGTACTTATTTCTTTTTATGGTGTGCGGGAGCCCCAATCCCAGTCTATATGACAAATGCATTTAAATTTCCAGAAATATGTAACATACATTATTATTTTTTGATAAATGTGAAAGAAAACTGATTCGGAATGCCTTTATTGTATGCTAAATTTTGGGTGTCCATGAACCTTTGTTGTTTGTTCCAAAGAAAACTAATTCAGGAATGCTACATTTTTTGTGTCCTATTGTATGCTAATTTTTTTTTGGCTAGGAACCTTTGTTGATATAACAGACGTTACTACTTTCAAAGAAAACTAATTTGGTAATGCCTTTGTCGCACGACATTGTTACTATTCTATTCTTTTAAAGAAAACTAATTTGGAAATGCTAATTTTTTTGTGTTTTTGTCCACTAACCTATGTAACAGACGTTATTACTATTCTTTTGTATGCTACATTTTTTTTTGTCTAGGAACCTTTTAAATGTTCTTGTAACAAATGTTCTTACTAGGAACCTTATTATTATTGTACACTAATTTTTTTTTGTCCAGGCTCCTTTTAAATATTTCATGTACTATCAAACTTAGATACTAGGAACCTTTGTTGATGTACCAAACATTAATACTTTTTGATAAATTTCAAATTAAACTAATTTCGGAATACTAAATTCTGCATGGATACTACATGTACTTCAACTTGCTACCCACATGTCTGTACTCGGTCGCATTTATTCCCATTCCAACCTGGCAGGGACTACACTGCCATGCAACACTTGTTATATTATATTGTTATTTTTGTTGTCATATGTATATGACTACATTTTGGCAAGTTTGGTTGGCTAGTTTAAGTGGTTGAGTGTTTTGAGCTTCATGTACGAGGTCTTTGTTGGAGTTACTTCACACACGCCTAGGATTTATTTTTCCTAAGGTTATTCCTTGTTTATTAGTCATAATTAGTCATTATCCAGTCTCCTATATTTTAGGGGAGAATATTCCACCTGGAGAATATTCTCTTTCAGTTGACACTTCAGTTTGATTAGTTGAGTTGAGTTTAGATGTTGCATTGCCTTTGTCACCATGCAACATTGGGATCATCACCAACTCCACTACTCTTTGTTTAGTCGATTAACTAAAGACTAGTTGACTAAATAACTTCGGTACAGATAAGCTGAGTTCACTCAAATAGCGCGAGACTAGACTATGTGGCGGTTCTCTCTTGTAACTATTGGTGTGTATCTAGATCAATCTAGACCACCACTATGGCTCATTAGTTACTCATTTATTCTATATATATTGTAACCACCACTATGGCTCATTAGTTACTCATTTATTCTATATATATTGTAAATTATTCACTCTTTGAGTGTGGAATATGGTTAATGAGAATTCTTCCATTCTTTCTATCTTGCTTCTTCTTTCTTAATTTCTCTCTGCAAATGTGTACAGTATTTTCTAGCTAGATCTATTCTGTGCAGGTTCAACACATTTACAGTCTTGAGGTTGATCCTCTGATATAATTATCGTTGTTGCATACCTCACTAGATGTCCCTTCTAGGCTAGCCACCATAATCATTGTTGACATTTTTACACTAGATACCATCTACAAAATGCAGAGAAGTTATCAAGAGTTTCCCCATGATGATTTCCTTCAATAAAATAAATACATTTTGGTTTCAAGGATCTCTACTCAGTGGTTGAACATAGTTTCGTTCTATAACTATTAGTGATTGTTTATCTTCTTGGTGACCTATGTACTTTTGTTAGTGTACATGTGTTAGGATACCATGATGGTCATGGTGACTATTGGCATTCCTCAATCATTGTACACATGTTGTTGAGGTGTTGATCCAGGTGGCTATTGGTGACCTCCCACCTATTTCAACTGGCTCCTCTTGTCAGTTTTAGTTCAACACGTTCTTATGTACTTCTTTGTAATTGTAGGTTCTACACTTCTGGGGTTGTCTGAATCCCTACACATCTTCCAGGTGGATAATGGTGCTAATCCAACTAGCTTATTTTTTATGTTTTCATGTCAGCACATCTTCTTGTACTTCCAAGGCCATTTTGGAGGCCTAAACAGTGTTTTTTTGCTGCTTGCCACAATCAAATTGTAGACAGAGTTAGAGTTTGACAGTGTAATGTGTAGTTCTCTAAAATAACTTTCCAACGGGCTATCATGTGCCTAAAATGGAGGTCGTGTGAATTATGCAATAGTTACAACCGCAGGAAGTTGGGGTACCAGCTTACCCATAGGAAGTTGGGGTACCAGCTTACCCATAGGGGCCCACATGAATTTTGGCGTTGCACCTCCTAGGGTTAGGTTTTTGGATGTCTAGGGTTTTAGCATTCATCATTAATATTAAAAAGGCCTCTGGAGCTTCACTGTAATCATTCTACTTAGACAGATGTGTGTAGTAGCCACATCTCTTCTCAGAGATAACTACCGCCATTCAAGCAAGTGTTTCAGTTCTGCAGTTTTACAATTTCAGCCTATTTCATTTATTCAATAGAAGATATCGTTCACAGGATATCTATGTTGCTCTTCATGTTTTTGTTTATTGTATTCATTATGTTAATCAGTTCGTTCTGCTCCTAAATATGGATCAATGGTATCAGAGCGGTATGCTCTTCATTTATTTTTCTTCGTGCATGTCCCCGACAAGATCCGAGTACAAGAAGTTGGGACTTGAACCAATCGAATCATTGCAAGATCGGTCCCGCCGAGCCTGACAACAACCCATGGGGGATGAAAAGAAATATGATGGAGCAGAAGATCCTATTAAAATGTTGCTCGAGGAAGCCCTCGCGCGACATAGGAACAAAATGATGGACAAATATGCGCATATCCTTCGATGGCTGACCATAGGAGAAGCATATTCATCAAGCGGCCATGCAACCCCCTTCAAGGTATAGGTAAAGTTTTATATTCCGTTATTTGAAGGACTGGTAGATGCGAATGTTGTAGATAAATGGTTGAATCTGCTTGAAGGGTATTTTTCGGTCCACAATTTTTCCGATAGGGAAGAGATTACTTTTGTACTCCTCAAGGTCGTCCCCAATGTTAAGGACTGGTGGGATACTTACTCTAAGTAAAGGGTCGTAGAGGAATATGCAATATTTGTGGTTTCCCCTACATGGGATTCCTTCTAGGGCGCCATTAAAGAACATTACTACCATGTTGGAAGCTACGAGGACCAGTACACCAGATGGACCACCCTACGTCAAGAAAGGGACCAAACGGTACCCGATTTCACCAATATTTTCCATACCCTGCACACCAAATTGGGTATCAAATACTCAGAGCGACATATGGTTCTCAAATACCATGGTTGTTTGCATAGATACATTCAAATAGAAATGGAGTTTCTGAACATCGCCTCATTAAGAACAAATTATAGATACGTTGTCAAGATCGAGCAGAAATTTAAGCAGAAGAGGCGAGATTTTGGATCTACAAACTCCTCACATTCAAAGTAGGGAAAAAGCGGCCCCAACCCACACAACAAGGGATCGAGCTGAGATGGCCACTCTTAGGACAACCAGTCTAATCCACAACACAAGAAGGACAATGAGAAGATGAAGAAGGACATGGGAAAATGGTGTGAGTACCATAAAATCCCTTGGCCCAACACTGAAGAATGTTGCTCCAAGCAGTCACTCATGGTTGAGCTGAAGGCTTCCAAGTCAAAGGACGATTCTGATTCTGAGTCAAATACATAAGGAGAGAAGCAGATCATCGATGTTGAACCCAGTGCCACTGTCACTACCACCAAAGTCCATCCAAGTGAACCAGAAGAACCAGAGGAAGGGGAACGCCTCATTCAATCACAAATGTGGGTAAAGGGGGCTCCACTTCATTTCATTGTTGATAGTGGCAGTCAGAAGAACCTGATCTCAGTAGAGGTCATCAAGCGTCTGGACCTACCTATGACACTACACCCGCATCCCTACACCATCGGCTAGCTTCACCAAGGAAGAGATTTTCGTGTCAGCCAACAGTGTCGTCTGCCCTACAACATCGATCCTTTCAAAGATGAGGTATTGTGCGATATTTCTCCCCTTGAATTTTGTGATGTTCTTTTAGGACAACAATATTTGTAGAAGTGTCATGTTGTGTATGAGTCTAGACCCCGCAGTGTTATTATTACTTTGGTTAGACAATTGTACAGGATACCAGAGGTAGCGTCGCCTACCGTTATTTCTTTAATCTCTTCTAAGCAATGCAGTAAGGTCATTTCACAGACCGTGAAGTTCATCTTCTTTGTGATCCATGCTCACAGTAAGCAGAAGGTCGTCGCCACATCTATGGCCTCTACACAGAGCCTCTCTTTGCAATAGAAGCAAGTGGATGGGATCGTGGAAGAGTACAAAGACATCTTCTCCTCACCCATCAGGGTACCGATGCTCTGCTAATTCAAGCATCCAATTGATCTGAACCCCAGTGCACCTCTTCCTAATGGACCAGTCTATCGTCACTCGCTGATGGAAAATGATGAAATCAAGCGTTAGATCCAAGAGCTTCTTCAAAAGGGGCACATCAGACCCAGCTCCTCCCCTTGTGGAAGCTTGATTATATTGATGCAGAAGAAGGACGACACGTGGAGCCTCTGCATTGATCGCATAGCATTAAACAAAATCACAGTCAGGAATCGATACCCAATTCCCAAGATTGATGACCTTCTTGACCAACTCAAGGGGGGGAATTTCTTCAGCAAGATTTACCTAAAGTCTGGTCTGGCTACCACCAGGTTCCCATCAAATCAATTGATGTATGGAAGACAACCTTCAAATCTAAAGAAGGTCTCTTTGAAGGGTTGGTCATGCCCTTTGTCTTAACCAATGCACCAACAACTTTCATGAGGTTGTTGGATGATGTATTGAGACCCTTCACCAACTCTTTTGTAGTGGTATATTTGGATGACATCTTCATCTTCAACAAAACTTGGGAGGAGCACATGTAGCATATTCAATAGGTTTTGAGCACCCCACGGCAACACAAGCTATATGCCAACTTGGAAAAATGCTCCTTTGGCATGAGCAAGGTCCAATACTTGGGCTACATTGTTGATGAGCATGGGGTGCATGTTGATCCAACTAAGATCCAAGTCATTTGTGACTGGCCAACCCCAACCACACTAACCAAGATTCATACCTTCTTGGGACTTGCCAACTTCTATCGACGATTCGTGTTGGGATTATCCCATATTGCATGGGCCCTCAGCCAAGTGACCAAGGGTGGTGGCAGGAAAAAGTTCATGTGGGGAAGGAACAACAACGATCATTCAATGATCTGAAGCATCGCTTGTGTTCAGCTCTAGTACTCTCCTTGCCTGATCTACAACAATCATTCAAGATTGAGACTGATGCATATGACTATGTTGTAGGCACAGTTCTCACTCAAAACGGTCATCTAGTGGCATACCATAGTGAGACACTCTCAGATACTGTCCGAAAATACCCAACCTATGACAAGGAAATGTATTCCATTGTACAAGCCTTTCAGCAATGGAAACATTACATTCTGGGAAAGGAGATGATCATCCACATTGATCACAAGCCCCTGCAATTCATACAGACATAGGGGAAATTGCAGAACGATTGCCATCAGAAGTGGTTCACCTACCTGTAGCAATTCCATCTAAACATCATGTATAAGACAAGGATCTCAAATCGTGTTGTTGACTGCCTCAGTCGACCTCCCATGGCTACACTCACCACTGTGCTCCATTCCTGTGGACATGAGGCATCTGAGTGGCCCCAACTTTATCAGCAAGATCCAGACTTCGCCACCACCTATCAGCTCTTGGGTACAGGCACAACTGTCACCGATTTTCATGTTCAGGACAAATTGTTATGCCATCTAGGCCATCTCTGTGTTCCTGCAAGCAAGCGTGCAAAGATGATTTGGGAAGCCCACTATAGTTAGATGGCAGGAAATTTTTGCGTGGAGAAAATTGTGGTTGTTCTCAAGAAACATTTTTATTGGCCAAAACTTTGACAAGACGTTAGCAAGTATATCATATCTTTCATTGCCTGTGCTATTGCCAAGGCAACCATCAAGAAGCAAGGCTTATACACCCCTCTTCCTACTCCCGAGAAGCCTTGGGAATCCATCTCAATAGATTACATGTCTGATCTTCCATCCACCAAGCAAAGCAATGATTGTGTATTTGTGGTCGTTGATCGGTTTTCGAAGATGGCCATCCTCACAGCCTGCAAGAAGAACATCACATCGGTTGGTACTACCAAGCTCTTCTTCGAACGAGTGTGGGTCCATTTTGGGATACCATAGACCATCATCTCCGACCGATACAACAAGTTCCTCGACACATTTTGGTCGAGTCTCTGGTCACTGTTGGACACCAAGCTCACTAAATCCATTGCTTTCCACCCCCAAACAGATGACCAAACAAAGGTAGTCAATCGGATGATTGTGCACATCATGTGCATGTACAACTCTAAGCATCTTCGTACATGGGATGAGAGTCTCCCCTATGTTCAACATAGTTGCAATTGGGGTCTCCATAGCTCCATCGACCATAGCCCATTTCATGTAGGACTAGGATTCCAACCCTTGGGTCCCATTGATGCTGCAATACCTCTGGAAACCACACAGACAAACTCTTCCCATGTTTAATCTGAGACCAACAAGGCCACCAGATTCATTGAGCGGATTCATCACATCCGCCAACAGGTCCATGAGATTTTGTAGAAAGTCAATGCTAAGTACAAGTAGCGCCATGATCAACATAGGGTTCCACACTAGTTTCAAGTTGGAGACAAGGTTTGGTTACACTTGCAAAAGGAGTGTCTTACAGGGACCCATCGGAATCTATTCCCACTTTTCTATGGGCCTTACACCATCATGAAGGTTGTGGGTAACAATTATTTTGAGCTCAACACTCCACCATTACTTGGATTGCACCCAGTGTTCAATGTGGACCTCCTTTGGTCATATTTTCCACCATTATTGGACACCTCAGAGATCACAAAATAGTTGACACCAACAGATCTCAACCCTGACTGCATGGAACAGGCATCCATTGATCAGATAGTGGACACACAGGTCAAGGGCACTCGCCAACAGAGGATCCAACTTTATCGAGTTATCAAGGCAGGGCAACTCCTACACCAAGGCACGTGGCTCACCCGGGGCCAAATCCAACAGAAGTTTCCTCACATGATGGGGGAACTCAACGCAATGGAGACCATTTCTTCCTAAGGGAGAAGGATTGATCGAGGTGGATATTGGTGGCCTCCCACCTATTCCAATTGGATCCTCTTGTTAGTTTTAGTTCAACACATTCTTTTGTACTTCTTTGTAATTGTGGGTTCTACACTTCTAGGGATTTCTGAAGCCCTACACATCTTTCAGGTGGATATTGGTGGCCTCTCACCTAATCCAACTAGCTTATTTTGTATGTTTTCATGTCATCACATCTTGTTGTACTTCGAAGGTTGTTTTGGATCCCTAAACAGTGTTTTTTTGGCTCACCACAATCAAACTATAGACGAAGTCAAATTTTGACAGCGTAATGTGTATTTCTCTAAAAGACCTTTCCAATAGGCTATCGTGCGCCTAAAACAGAGGTCGTATGCAAAAGTTATGACCCCGAGAAGTCGAGGTACTAACTTACCCATAGGGACCCACATGACTCTTGGTGTTTCACCTACTAGGGTTAGGTTTTTGGATGTTTAGGGTTTTTGCATTCATGAGTAAAAGGCCTCTTGAGCCTCATTATAATCATTTTTCTCAGACGGGTGTGCGTAGCAGCCACATCTCTTCTCAGAGATAGCTACCACCATTCGAACAAGTGTTTTAGTTCTGTAGTTTTATAGTTTCAGCATATTTCATTTATTCAATAGAAGATATTTTTCATTGGATCTATGCGTTGTTCTTCATATCTTTGTGTTTATTGTATTAAGTCTGTTAATCGGTTCATTTTGCTCCTAAATCCATAACAGGTGTGCATTCGCATGATGTTGAGGTGTGTGTATGTGTGTTTGTGAACCATAAAAATTGGCACACATAGTGCTTTTTGTGCCAATTGTTGTTGATCTTTTGATATATTTCCCCTTGACCTTACATATCAATGGTGATGTGAGGCCACTAGGGGTGCAACCCCTTAGATCTTGTGATGAGCATTGTGCACCTTGAAGTTGGGGCACAGGGGTTGGCTTAAATGAATAAGGTTCATGCGAGAAATGGACACTTCATAAGACATGACATGAAGCTATGCATTAGATACATATAACTAAGCTAGAATCATGGCATGCGATCAATACATCATGAAAGGCTAAAACTATGACATAACCATGGTTGACTTTCCTAAAGACTAAAAATATGACATAACCATGGTTGACTTTCTGAAATATAAATAGAAACACAACATCATTATAACCTTAATTATTAATGGATGGAATGTGGAGAGTGGAGTGTTATTATATGAACATGGGGTGCATGGGAGGGTTGCTTGTGTTAGGCCCATAGTATGTTTAGTCGAAGATAAGAGAAAAAAAACATATACAATCAAGATGCAATGCAATAAAGGAAGTTTCTCTGTATTGGTTATTTAATCGTATTTGATTGTTCAAGTTACTTCCCTTAATTGAAAAAATTAATAACTCACTTCAAAAAATTAAAATGGAATAAGATAACATGATTAAATTTGAGTAAAACATACATTAATTAAATAATTAACTTACTTAATCATAACAACTAAGTGACCAATAAATATGAGCTATTATATTAACAAAATAAGTTTATGCTTTTTTATTTGGAGTAAGTTAAAAAGTGGACAACCTCAACCATTTTTCAATGGAAAATTTTCCCAAATTTGATAGGCATTTTCCCATAAGTTATAGTTTCACCTTATTGATGGGAACTTTGACCACGAAACTTTGCCATGAGCGGTTTTGGACCATTTTAAGAAGACCTATATCATTGAAATTTTTAAAAAATGAGTAGATCAAGACATAAATTTGCCTCCTCAAAAAAAAAACTCATCAAAAAAGTGAGTTTGTGTACTTTTTAACTCATTTTTGTTCATTATTAAATATTTATAACTATCTATTAGTCTCTTGCCATGAGACTATAGCAATGAGTTTGTTTTTGATGTGATATTGATGTGACATTAATTTGCCTTTTACCATAAATTTGTGTATGCAATGTAATGTTTAACATAGGAAAACCAATATATATTTTTGGATATAATAAAAATATTTGTGTTTCTCATTTCTAATTGGTAGATAGAATTGAAGTGTTATTGATCCCTTCACGTCTTTCAATATGTAGAATTAATTACATAATCAATGAATTTCACCAATCACCACATCTAAATATAAACAGTTGTACTATGTATTTATTATTATGCATTATTATATTTATTATCTAATATATTATTTATTATTATATTTATGAATATTATAGTTCCATTCAACTTTTCATTATACATTTTGAATAACAAACAAACCTTAATTATTATATTTTGACAAAAAATATTCATTATGTTCAACATGTATTTCTCAACTAACTCGGCAGGGACTACGTTGCCATGCAACCCTTGTTAATATTAGCATTCTCTTATTTTCTTTATACGTTCTTAAATAATTATATTTATTAGTATATAGCTTAATGAGTTAGTCAATTGGATTTATCTTAGGTGGTTGGGAGGAATAATTGTTATCATCCCCACCTAGGTTMWATACCTGCAAGTGACATGTTGGGCTCTTAATGAGTATATCATTATAAAGGCTTTGAGCCTTGTTGTTGGTCGATGTTGTGCCCTGAATAATCTAGGGTTTACCCTGGGTACCATCCTTGAAATGAGGGGAAGTGCTTGGGGCTTTTCCTCGAGCCTTGTTACTTAGAAAAAAATAATAAAAAACAAAGCTCGATGGATTGGCTTGAATGGTTGAGTGCTTTAAGCTTTATATAAAAGGTCTCGAAGTTGATCCTCATGTTAGTTGCCTCCATTGCATGTCTCACTTGATATTTATATAGAATTAGATGTCATAATTAACGTCAATAAATTTGCATTGGATACCATCCATAAAATATAAATAATTACCTAGGAAAAAATTATATTAATTTTAAAATTATTATCACTATATTAACAAGGGTTGCATGGCAATGCAGTCCCTGTCGAGTCAGTTGGGAAATACATGTTGAACAATGAAACTTAATATAACGAAATCATAGCCTGAGTAGGCCTAATGGTTAAGAACATGTGTTTCCTCTTAAGAGGTCACAAGTTTAAATCCAGAGAGGGGTAGGGTATGTATATCTCCGTAGACTTTACTTACCAGTCAAATCGTTGGGCGAAGGGGGCCTTGGCCATGACCTTAAAAATAGATTATTATTATTATTATAAATGCACAAGTAATGTATATTTTTTGTCAAAAGATCATAATTGAGGGTTGTTTGTTATTCAAAATGTATAATAAACTGTGTACAACTTTTTATATTTAGATGTGGTGATTGGTGAAATTCATTGATTATGTAATTAATTCTTCTTATTGAAAGACGTGAAGGGAACAATAACACTTCAATTCTATCAACCAATTAAAAATGAGAAACACAAATATTTTTATTATATCTAAAAATATATATTTGTTTTCCTATGTTAAACATTACATTGCATACACAAATTTATAATAAAAGGCAAATTAATGTCACATCAAAAGCAAACTCATTGATATAGTCCCATCCACAAGAACTAATAACTTATTAATAATTCTACCCCTTCCCTTACATACACCAATGTTAAAATTTTAATTTAATTTTGAATACCAATTTCACAACAAACTTTGCATAGTATACCAAAATAGCTAATAATTCCAACAACTTACTATTACACCACAACATCATCTTGATCATTACTCTATTTCACTTATATTCTTTTCAAATGACTATAGAGTGGGAACATGCTGCTACTTTAAGTGATCTTTGTTAATTATTTAAGAAGTTAGTAATTTCACTCTTATGAGTCGATAATAAGGAATCATTGGAAGAGGACATAATGACTAAGATGTTGTGAGTGATGGGTTAGTGCAAGTTTTCATTTCATTTATTTGTTAATATTTGTTTAGAAATTAGTTTTTATTTAAGTCTTTGAATTAATTTAATAATATATATTTTTATACACCACACTTTGAGAAATGAAGGTGATAATGTATTCTAAAGAAGGTTCACTCTTTTTGTGAAAATGTGTCTCATCTCTCCCCAAAAAAAAATCATTTTCTTTTAACTAGACTTGACATGACTAATGGGCCAAGATTTGGTCCCCATCTTTGTAATTTTATGTTGATAAATTAACCAACATAACAATATTCCTACTCAATGAAGGTATGATGTAAATGGTGACCAAAAGTTATAATGATCTTTGTGAATTATATATTCTTGGTGAAACTATAACTAAAGCCCTTGTAATTCTTGTTAATATTCAATTCATCTCCATACACGTATATGTTAAAAGTAGGATGAGTAGTTTATTTGGTTGGTTTAGGGTTAAGATGACATGTCAAGTTCATTTCAATAGATATAAAATTTTATAAATTATATAAATTAATATTTTGACTTAATATAGGATGAGTAGTTTATTTGGTTGGTTTAGGGTTAAGATGAAATGTCAGGTTCATTTCAAAATATAAAATTTTATAAATTATATAAGTAAATAATTTGACTTAATATTGTATTTTGATAAATGTAAAATTTTCTAAATAATTTTTTTATTAAATATATTTTTATAAATATAAATTTAATAAATTAATTTTTTATTAAATATAATTATATTTTATATATTATATTTACTTTTTAAATTAATTCAACAATCCATATTAAAATGAGTTACTCCATAATTTAAATTTGTGATTCTCTTTGTATTATAAAAACATTTATTTTGAGAAAAATGTTAATAAAGTGATTGATTTGTTGATTAATTTTGAAATATAGGAGTTGAATATGATATGAATTTCAATTATTAAAGTTTTAATATAAATGTTAAAACATTTATTTTTAGAGAAATGTTAATAAAGCAATTGATTTGTTCATTAATTTTGAAATATAAGAGTTGAATATGATATGAATTTTAATTATTAAAGTTTTAATATAGATGTTAATTACACATTATGTGATAACAATAATTAAGTAAAAAAATTGTCTCTTGAAATAAAAATATAATGAATTATAATATTTAAAGTGGAAAAAATTATAAATAAAAGTATAACATTTATCACAATTTATCTCGTGTTGATACCAAGTAAACAAATTTTTTTATGAAACATAAGAGTTATTTCTTCATAAAGTCTTTGCCATCTTGTTATTATGAGTGCGATTTTAAATTAAAATCATTATAATTATGCTTTGGATTGTAGTGTTATTGGTGGGATCCTCCCTGGTATGTAGTAGGGGCCTATGGGCCTATTAGAGTTAAGAATAGGATAAATATGGTAGTCATTTAATGTAATATGGATTAGGTCCACGATGTTAGTTATTATTAAATAAGACCCATTAGATAATTAACAATGAAAAAATGTAATGCGGCCTCATTAAAGAAGGCCTACTAGATAGTTGACATTTGGTTATGGTTAAGGATTGCTAGCTAGTTATAAATAGGGATGGAGTCCTCCTTATGAATCATGTATTGTATTGGAGCTTAGCTCATTGGGAGACTTCACCCTCGAAGAGGCAAGTGAAGACGAGTTCATCATTTCTTTAAAAATATCATTATATGGTGTTACCCTACCTCAAGAGTTTTGATTAATGAAGTATAAGGGTTTTCTTGAAAATCTAATTTGTGAACATTTCATGTGATAAGGAACATTACAAATTGTAACAGCCTACTTTATTGAGCAAAACATATTTTATTTTATTTATTTACTATCAATTTTCATATTTTCTTGTGGTTGGTTTCTCGCTCAGTTTATTAACCAAATCACAATCAAACTAATGACATTAGAAGTAGAGTGGCCATGATATTTTAGAATTGGGGTTATAATAGAGAATCAAAGAAGTATTATAGAAATTATACCCGTTTCAAGTTGGGGCCTCAAAATCCTTATGGTGTAGTTACCTCTTTGTTTGGGGTTTCAAAACCCTCATGAGAAATTCTTGTGGTGCAATTATCTCTTTGTTATTTATTTATTTATTATTATTTTCATATTTTCTTATGGTGGGTTTCTCGCTCGTCCTATTCACCAAATTGCAATCAAACTAGTGTTATTAGGAGCAGGGTGGTTGTGGAATTTAGAATTGGGGTCATAATAAAGAATCCAAGAAGTATCACAAAAGTTATACCCATTTCAAGTTGGGGCGTCAAAACCCTATTGGGGAATTATTGTGGTGTAGATATCTCTTTCATTAGGAACCATATTACAATAAGACCCATGCCATTAGAAGCAAAGTGGTTGTGTCATTTCTAGATTGGGGTTCTAATAAAGATTCTAAGAAATATAGTGGAAGTTACACCCATTTCAAGTTGGGGCCTCAAAACCCTTGTGATAAATTCTTGCAACATGATTATCTCTTTGTTTATGAACTTCATTACAGTATGACCAACATCACTGGAAGAAAATTGGTTTTTCCATTTCTAGATTAGGTCTTAATAGCAATCCTAATGAATATTAAGGAAGTTAAGGCCATTTAAAATTCATATCCTTAAAACCTTAGTGGAACCAAAGAGTGACATCAATAGAAACATCTAGGGTGATGGAAATCGTGATCTAAGATAATAATAAGATTTTGGAGATATGTGCAAATATTAAAGCGAACAATTATGTTGAATTTAGCATCAACGTGGAATGTACTATAGAATATGATAGAGAAATAATTGTGTGGCATTATTTTGAGGATGCTTAGAAGGAATGGTATATGAATAGTTGTAATTTTCAGAAGACATCTACTTTTAGATTATCTTTGATGAATCTACTCCACCATGTGAAGAGAACATCATTGGGGGAAGACATGCCAATGATACCTGGTAGTTTTTGGTATGACTCGTCGATGATGGTAGTGTCTAATCTAGACCTACCCTTTTACAATTTTGCTAAGATTATTCTTCCTATGAATGATTTTATTTATTTGGATCCACATAACATTGTTGGGATCTAGAGCATAGTACTTAGCCATTCATCGAGCTCAATTGGCAGTAGTTGAGAGTCAACATTATTATTATTATTATTATTATTTTCATATTTTCTTGTGGTGTGTTTCTCACTCAACCTATTCACGAAATCACAATCAAACTAGCTCTATTAGAAGTAAAGTGGCCATGTCATTTTAGAATTGGGGTCATAATAGAGAATCAAAGAAGTAACACATAAGTTATACCCATTTCAAGTTGGGGACTCAAAACCCTCATGGAAAATTCTTATGGTGCAATTATCTCTTTGTTATTTATTATTATTATTATTATTATTAAGCTAAAAAAATTCTAAGTCTTTCCTATTATACAGAAAAAAAAAGTTGCATCAAAACCCGAGGGGATGTGCCATTATGGAAACCAAATCCCTTGTCCGATGATATTCAAACGAGTTTTCATACCATAATTCAACAATTTTCTAAGTCACATAGATGCTAATAACTAAGAACAAATGAAATACTACCCTAACATTGTTTTTGACATTAGCATGCCCTATGAATCTAGCAATGTTCATATATCCACAAAAACAAAGCATAAACAAATGTTTCAAACCAGCCATCAGTTGGTTGGGAGCTAGAGTTTCTCTTCCTTCACTTCTTCCTAAATTGTTGTTGGATCCGAAGAGTCAGAGTCCAAGTCCACTGGGTTATCCTTGGTTCATGTAGAACTAGACATTCCACCTTCCTGCTTTCGTTGAGTCCCTTGATTGCCCGTTGGAGATACTTTGAATCTAATGCCAAACTATGACTAACATAACAATTCAAAATCCCCTTAGAAAATGTGTATGGAATGCAGGATATCCCTCCTCTCCTCCATGGTATTTTCTAGAGCTTGGCCCACCATGGCCGTAACTATCCAATTTGTCTCTGCAATTTTGAAGTACTTTGTGTCTCATGTCCTGGAGTACATTGGATCGGTTACCTAGTCTTGCACCTCCTCCAGGATTTGTGTGTCAGGGGTTGCTAGTATTTGTGCCCAAACAACTACCTTGACCTCCTCTACTTCCTTCTTTGTTGCTTATGAGCAGTGGTCTTGGAAACAATGCCCTACTTCTCACGCCTCTCGAGCCGCTCTGGTGGGAGCTACTAGACCTTGAGAGGATGAAGCCTTGACATTCCTCCTCGACCCCTATCTTCTCACCCTCCCCTTCCTACAGTATCCCTTGGTCATCCTAGAAATAGCTACCAAATGTAGACTACTGATGGGATTTCTCCAAGTCCTTCCCAACCAACAATTCCCTGCTAGCCACCACCCCAAACAAATGTCCAAATTTGCAGACCAGTATAGGAGTTCTCCCCTCCTCCAAATTGCTAATGAAATCTCTCGTCCCCTTAAGGTCAACACAAACTCCATAGTTGTAATGTACCCAAGACCCCACCTGGACATCGTCACTAAAAACCTGACTTCTATCACAAACTGAATTTTTGAATTTTCTCCAATTCGACCCATTAATTTCTCTGATACCATTTGTTAATGAATATGCTCTACATATGCAACAAATATGCAATTCTAACAGCATACAGTCCATGCATACTTATACACAATTAGAGCATAACATAATTAACATAAATAACCACACAATAATACGTATAAGCACATAAAGATCACTTATCCTTCAATTAAAATGTAAGGCCTTCTATTTCAAGACCTCTAAAATAAAAAATAAAAAATATATATCTCCTACTGTAATGACTGCAATTTAATTTAAGGTTTTCTTTCTACAAGGAATAAACTGGTAGATAGACAACATAATAACAACATATCAACTAGTAAAATGCATAAAATATGTACCTCGACTTGCAGGTTGGTTGATTTAGCCCCTGGTTCTTTTGTTCTTGAGCTTTCCCAAACTGCCCAACTGAATATTAACCTCCCAGCCAACTAGGAACAACCTCTCTAACTCCCTAGCTCCAGGAATCCTTGCGATTTCCTGGCCCCCAAGCCCAAAGTTCCCAGCAACAACAGTGCCATGTGAGAGTTCCTAAAACAAGTTGTTCTTCCAATTTCCTCCTCTCTTTCATAATTTATTCCTCCTTCTTCTTACCCCAATTTTCCCCAAAACAAAAGATCCCCCTTCCAAGTCCTCCCCCTCTTCCTTATCCTCCTCTCTCAAATCCCCCTCATTAATTCCCCAACAACCTTATCCCCCCATTAATTACTTCAACTAATTTTTAATAATAAAATAATAAAAAGACTCATTTAATTTATTTTAATAATTAATTAAATTTAAATTAAAAACTATGATAAATAATTAATCAAATTGGGTTGTTACATACACCCACCCTTCAAGAAACTTCGTCCTGAATTTAGAGTAATTTACAATACAAGGGTAATGACACATGACTGATACATCCACATCAAATAAACAACATCATCAATTTAAAACACTTATATATACTAGTGTACATGTGCAAAGCATGCATGTGTAGCTAGCACATACAGGATTCACACATGTACTAATGGAAATAATTATCACACCTAAAGTAATTCGTGTATTTGTCCAATCCAATCAACAAGACCATTCATTTCATAAAAGATAGTAAACCATTTAAAATGTTCACAAAATCCCGCAATTATAATAATTTAGCACAAGCAATATTCACTTAGATAATTGTAGTTCAATCAAACAATTATAAATATACATATATACATATTTTTCAAAAAGAGGAAATCAAGAAATTCTTCTATAACGCGAAACCCTACATACTCTCAACTACTTCTAGTCATCCTTCCTCCCTAACCTACTTCCATCTTCCATCCCTATCCTTCCTCTGCTAGACTATCTTAGAGCATCAACTATATTGACCTAACTCCAGATAGAACCCATAAGCAAAAGTGTTAACTCTCTTGACCAACATTCCCCAATAGGCAACTAGCAGTCATCAACACATGTTTGGGGGAGAGTGAGCTAACATCGTCCTCCCATGACTCCATGTTTCAGAGGATACACGCTGAGAAATGCCTCCACCCCTCCTAATAAAACTAGGGTCAACACCCTACCATGGACCATACAGTGGCACTGTGTTGCTGGGAATTTTGTCATCGTATATTCAGTTTCAGGCAGTCTCGCCACCTGAAAACCTGCACTTGTCCACATATCATAGCAATGCATTTGAACCAATATAATTTCACATACAAAGATTCATACCATATTGTTTCCTGGTCGATGTTCACAACATCAACCTTTTATCATCATTATCCTTTGGTTATTTCATAGCCTATTGACTTCCAGATTAGTCTATAACACAAACTCATACATATCCATGCATTAGCATCATGTAAATGCATTTAATCATATCCTCAATTCAGTATCCACGTACCAACAACTTTAAATGTCAAAATTTTCAAGCTAGAAATAGGTTGCATAATATCCATCATAAATCACATAACAATAAACATTCATAGTATCTACATTCACATAGGTCCATATGTCTAAAATTTAAAAGTGTTAAGTAATCAATGTTCCACAACTCATAAGAAAATAAAGATACGACTAGGCCATAACTAATTCTAGTTGTCTAAGTAAAAAATGGGTCATTACATACACCCATCCTTCGGGAAACATAGTTCCGAGGTGGTAAAAAATAAATTAAAAAAATAGTGAGGGATGATCTTGATGTATCGTATCTATGTCCTCCTAGGTAGTTGATCATGTGCTATACTAGTTCTACTAGACCTTCACTTGTTTAGAAATATATTGAGGTGATTAATACAATAATTGGCTACCCCTATTTAGTAGACCTCCATTGTTTCTAAACTCAAATTTTATCAGCACTTATGATTTAGTTAATATTAAGACACACTTCTCTTAAAGAGTTATTCTTCCCGAGCTCCATGTAGTATTCTCATATATAAAGTATAGCTTCTTGGTTGAATACTAGTTAAAACCTTAGTTTATTATTGATTTTCTTGTTAAGTGATTTGTATATTGAGATTTATATCAATTTCATTAATCCATGCATATAATCCCACCTATAATATCTTGATAAGTAACCAGTTACTACTAACTTTGATTATCGCTCTAACTTGAGTGATACAACACATATGCCATCACAAAAGTTTCCCATGCTTAGGAACATTTACTAAGATATTGCTAATTGATTGTCATGTGATGTCGTCACTTCATAGTTTGTTCATTGTCCTCAATCTAACTTTCCTCTTACGTCGTACAAATTATATCCTAACCAAGTTAAATTTTTAGTATAAGATTCCTTTCATCATAGTCAACGATTTTTTTTTTCATCAACAATTCACTATTACAAATGTGTGTATAGGTGTGAGCACCATGTCTACCATTCTTTAGTTAGCATCACAAATCAAGAGTGAGGTTCCTACTAGGGTCCATTCCACACTCTATCATTACTTGTGTTTAAGGATTTCTTTACTCGCAAATGCTCTTCATACATCTCAACCTTATCCTTTATACCTACATGCTACTTACCAACTTTGGTCTCTAGCTCTTTTTTGTTACATCACGTACACTCTTCCATATCCTTCCTCTACTATGAAAGAACTTTAGTAGTGGGATGAACATTTTTATTGTTTATCATTTGGCTTGCAAATTGGTTTCCTTTAAGTAATAGACAAATTCCCCCTTAATTGAATTATATCGTAAATGTTATGTTGAGTATGCATTTCTTCTTGCAATTTTGATTTAACCACAAGGTCATCTTCATGCAAGGTGGTGGTAGATAGTAATTCTTTTTTTCCAATAGAAAATTCACACAAAATTATATTAGATTATAATTTTTTTTACATCACCAATGATCCTTGATCGATAAATACTGATCCCTTTCGATCCACTTGGACACACAAAAATGTCACACAAACTGTCCACAAAAATCTTTACAAAAAAACTGTTACACATCAAAATTACTCACTTTGATAGTGTCGCAAGTGTCGTCATTAC
Organism: Picea sitchensis; assembly: GCA_010110895.2. Taxonomy (NCBI): domain Eukaryota; kingdom Viridiplantae; phylum Streptophyta; class Pinopsida; order Pinales; family Pinaceae; genus Picea; species Picea sitchensis. Next base: position 131,094 of record SNQJ01S0000906.1, on the reverse strand, counting down.
AAAGGTCGCAAGTGTTGTATGTTGCTCACAAGTGTCGCAAGAAAGCATGTTGCCATGATGCCTATGTCGTGCCCATAACGACATGAGAAAGACACTTGAAACACC
>SNQJ01S0000906.1:65581-126157 GCA_010110895.2 Picea sitchensis | reverse complement strand
TACTCTTCCTTCTCATGCATTAGGCTTAGATAGATTCGAAAGAAATTCAGTGTCCATGATAAGCACTTTTCTGTCTAGGGTTAAGGTCAAGCCTTAGAGGTCGATCTACTTGTCCGCAGGCAGATTTTCCTACAACAAAAACAATGATCAATAGTACCATATACAAACTACCACCGAGCTTGGGGAATGATAATATATTGAATATTATCACCACATGATAAAAAAATCTTCCATGTCCATGCCAAAATAAACTGACCAGACTTCAAATAAAAAAACTATGGAAGGAATTAAAATATATCGATATGGATTGGAGGCCCCATTGTCTCTCTGTCCCAAGTAAAATAAGATAATCTTCCTTTTGGCATCGAGAGAGCGTGCTTTGATAATTGATCTACCTCTTCATTTGATTCCCTGCAGATGTGTTGAAAGAAGATACCTTGAAAATATGCAGACAGTTCCAATATTCTAAGTTTCCATCCTTCAATATTAATGGCTTGTAGGTTTCCTTTATGGTTTAGCCAGTCAATTGTCACCTTGGAGTCCCCAAAAATCTGAATATTTTGAATATTCAAGAGTTTTTCTAAGGTAAGAGTGGCCCACACTCCCAATAGCTCCGCTTTTGTATTCGTACCATCTCCGCAATTGAAGTTCCATCTATATACCAGAGACTCTATGCATTTTATGACGCCCCCTACGCCGCAATTCGAGCCACCTACTATAGAGGCTCCATCAAAAAAGGCCAAAGTATAACCATTAATCTGTGTGATCGGACTCTGTCTTAACCTCTGTAATTTTTGTGCTAGAGGATTTTTATTGAGCGATCCAACAATCTTATAAACAACTGCCCAGGCCGAGGGTGTTTTTCCATCAAAGAGCACTTTGTTACGTTCATTCCAAATGAACCAACATGTCAAAGAAGACAACCTTTTTGATAATGACTTGTTCTTTGTCCAGGAGTCCATACATTCAGTAAATGACGAACCGACCCATGAAATTTTGATTTTAAGAAGGTGTGAACTTTTATCCCAAACTAATTTTGCAAAGGTGCATTGAATGAAAAGGTGAGTGTTATCTTCAGAATTTTGTTTACAAAGATGGAAAATACCCGAGCCCTCCCATCCTTTCTTTTGTAATACATCCCAGGTTAGGATCCTGTTGTCCGCGGCCAGCCAAAGAAACAATTTTATCTTCAGTTGTAAATGCCATTTCCATAAGTTAACCTTCCAACCATGCCAAATCGGGAGATCCTAAATAGATATAATAACATCATAAATGTTTTTTACTGATAAGTTTCCAGAAGAATCGCCACCAATCCATACAAGTGTATCATCAACAACTTTGTGGAGTGTGACTCCAACTCTTTTTAACTACGAGGTATAGTTATCCCAATCTATAGCAGGATTCCCTGTCAAATCCAAGTCCTCACAGCTCATCCAAACCTCAACATAGGTAATTGGATCCCGGGTAACAGAGGCTTGTGCTAGGATAATTAACTATTTTGTTTTAAAAGAGAAATAATCTCTTCTCGAAGTAACGAGCTGTCACCAAAGCCAAGTATCTGATCTCTTCCAATAGAAATAAGATGACCGGATCCTGGCCGCCAGCTGAGCCAATGGGTGATAACATGGAGAGTGTGGGTAAGACTAGTCCAAATTCTAGAAGAAGAATTGAAATTGTGTGTTGGCAATCTAAGCCAGTTGATTATCGTTGTATTTTGTAAATATTTGTCCATTATAACCTGATGCCAGATACCTTCCTGCGTTAATACCCTCGATAGAGTGTTAGCATTCAATGTCATATTGAAGTGAAAAAGATTTAAGAATCCCCAACCCCCATTCTTCTTTGGTCTAGATAAAGTCTCCCATCTACATAAATGTTACTGCTAAGTATCAGATTGACCATTCCATAGAAAATGGAACATCAATTTTCTAATCTTGTTTATTACTGAGTGAGGAATAGCTTTCATAGACATCCAATAGACAAGTTGGCCTTCCAACATTGTTTTAACCAGAATGTATCTTCCTCCCATAGATAGCCACTTGTTACACCATAAACTAATTTTCTTTGTTAATTTGGTCACTAGCCATTCCCAATCATTTGCGCGATGCATCCCTATCTTTAGAAAGTACCACATGTATCTGAAACCATTCGATAGATCACTAAAGTTGTATGGAAGGAGTGTCTTGAAAGGGGTCAATTCTAACTTCGTGAGGCCTTCAAAATGGACAATGGTCTTTTTTTGAGTAACTGATAGACCTGAGGCTTTACAGAATAAGCAAATAAGTTTGTCAATTTCCATCCATTCATATAAAATTTCCCTTGTCATAATGATTACATCGTCCATGAACAAAAGATGAAGAATTTTTATTAGTCTGGAAACTTTTATACCTGTAAGATTGCCTTCCACAAAGCTATTTTTCAGTAATAAACTGAGGCCTTCCATCACTAGTATGAATAGCAGTGGTGATAATGGACATCCTTGACGTACTCCCCTGCCACTTCTGAAGAAGTTTGTAGCCTCACCATTAAGTAATACTACAAAGGATGATGATGTGACACAAGACATGATCCAATTTGACATCCCCAATCTAATTTCTAGAAGGATCAATCTTAAATGATCCAAGTCAATACAGTCATATGCTTTCCTTAATTCCAGCTTTAAAACAAGTGATTTCATTTTTTTTATTTTTTATGATGTGAAGGCTCTCATGAGTTGTGCCTATGGCATCTTGAATTCACTTGCACTCGCTGCCATTACATTTTCTTCCACTTTTATTTAAGTACATCATCTTTTATTAACTTAAAAAATTTACTTTATATTATTTATAAACTCATCATCTTATTATCTCATTACCTCATAAAATTTCTATTTTCTTACTCCAACTACTCTCTCTTACTTTTATAGAATACACTCAACTTACTTCATACTTCTTTAACTTGTTCAACTTAAGCATTTTCTACATCTTCTTACCTTATGCATCTATTGCACCTTGGTCATTTTCTCTTATAATTACTTATCTTTAGGAGCTCTCCTTAATTTTATTACCATTATTACTACTTGTTATCCACTTGCTTTTATTTGAACTATCTATTCATTTTGTTTAATTACAATATCACAGATATTATTCATATTTACTACATACATATATGTCTCATCTCTTTTTAGGTTACTACATAGTAGCATCTTATACTATTATTATCATTTATATACCCAAATCACTATACTTATCATAATCTCATAATCACATACCCTCCATTATCTTTATCTCTTCCTCATTCAACCTGTAACCTTGTGATTTATTCCTTATCTTCATATTACTTGCATTCATACTCTTGTTACCTATCATCACTATTTCCTTTTGTGTACATCACACATTATATTTGTCACGCATCTATATATACATCACTACAAGTTATTGGGGTCTCTAAATAGACAATCATACTCAATCAATTCTCTCTAGATACATTATTGTTTCTCTCACCTTAACAACGCTACTACAAGTACCTGCCAATTACCCTAAGTTACCTCTTTAATATGTCTGAAACCCCACCTTTATCAAACCCTTAACCTTTATAATGTTAATTATAATATAACACTATTACACTAATTAATCTTTCTTTTATATATATATAATATTATCAATTAATTAACTAGATTATATGATGTTATTAGTTGATTAACCTATCATTAATTGCAATCCCATTATTAACATTATAACTTTATAATATTAATTTAATTATTAAATTAATTAATCAACATTATATTAATTAATTCCCAATAACTATTCTTTTACACTTATCATTTATCATTTTTTTTTTAACATACTCATTTATTCTATTACTATACCTATATATTTTTATATTTTACTTTAACATAACACTCTATTTTTATAATTTACCATATTTTTCAACTACCCTCACGATACATATGCTCTTTCTATTCATTACTTAGTTTTCACGTATTTTACTTTATTATTATTCATTTTATTCCATATTATTCTATTTGTATCATTTTTTTTTTAACATACTCATTTATTCTATTACTATACCTATATATTTTTACGCCGAAAGGCGTATACCTATTGACAATGGGAAGATTTAATAGGGGTTTAGTGCTTAATAAGTTTTCTATGTACAGGATTAAATATGGCTGGAATATTCTTAGTAGTCACACAAAATAAATGGCTGTGATTTCAATCATTAACTTCCTAGCTATTATAAAGACATCTGTTTATGTGTTTACTTTTTTACATTTACCTAATCATATTTAAAAATTACTTTGATAGCTAATTGATTGCCACCTAAGTGATTAACAAAAATTAAAATATTAACATCAGATAAATGAAGCTCAAGAGTTTATTTGTTAATCAATAATAAAATTTAATATATTCTTTTAAGGATTCTTTTCATCTTATCAACCTTTCGACGTTGATCAACCACAATTATGTGGTTGTGCTAGTTATATTTTACTTTAACATAACACTCTATTTTTATAATTTACTATATTTTTCAACTACCATCACGATACATATGCTCTTTCTATTCATTACTTAGCTTTCACGTATTTTACTTTATTATTATTCATTTTATTCCATATTATTCTATTTGTACCTTTGATGTGTACTCAATTAATCTCTTAATCATAGTTCGAGCTAGACATTAGGGGGGCTATAGAACCATGGATAGGTTTCACTCTACGAATGAATACCATATAGAACTCGAAGTACTCCAATCCAAACCTAAGAAGAGATGTTCATGGGACAATAGACAATTAATTATAATCTCCCTTTTTTTCTTTGTAAATAAAGAGAGAACCTTGTATTATATCATTATGAGTGTACATCTGTATATTGTTTGGCAGCCACATGTTCCGCCACATAAGGGAAACCAAAACAGGTGGCTCCAAACGGTGGTATGACTATAATGGCATAGCTTTAGTTTACAAAAATTGGAGCGAAAGATGAGAATTTTAACAGGAGATTCATTCCCCTTAACTAGCCTAGGGCAGACTTCTTTCAGAGCTGCCATTTCTATGATGGTTACAAAACTGTAAAAAAGAGTAAAAAGAAAATCACTATTCATTCTTAAAATGAGAATTGACATGAACTAGAGAAAGGGGTGGGTCGCGTCAAGCCTTTGGGGAACTTGGACGTCCATGGACGGTGTAGGTTGGGACGAACTTCTGTTTGTAGGTGGGGCATTGAGCTTGAGAAGGGGCATCTGAGAGTGCTTAGAAAAACATATCTAATCATTGATGGATGGTGCTTTGGTCGTGCACTTGCTTGTCCTGTCGTTGCCGAATGTCAAAGAGAAACTCCAAGTGCTCCGCTGCGAGATGAAACGTGTGGTGTGAGCCATCGTCAGCACTGTCATTGCCTTCTTCAACATCGACCTTTCCTGTGTCTTCAACACCATCATTGCCATCGTCAGCCCCGTCATTGCCTTCTTTAGCACCGACCTTGCCTGTGTCTTGCCCATCTCATGTTAGTTGCCAACTTGGGGGGATTTCCTCCTCCACAATGCAGCCCCCTTCCCACCAGCGTGGTTGAAAGTCGTGGGAGGTGGAGGGGATGAGAGTCGCGAGGGACCCTTGCAATTGAACCAGGCTCGGGCCAGGCTGAGGAGGTGGCTCAACCTCTTCCACCTTCGTGCTCGAATACTGAGGTGACGAAAGTGCTTCCTCTTTGGCTGTGTTGGGGAAAGTCGAAGCGAGCTGGGATGGCTGAGGAGAAAGCTCAGTTGGGGACAAGGTTTCTGATTTGGGAATGTGTAAGGGAGGCTGAGCTTGAGTCTGGGGCGAGGTGGGTGGGTTTTCCTCTTTTGGAATGCACAGGGTGGATTGAGCTTTATTGGAGGGTCTGCGGGGTTGGCTGAAATGAGCTATCAAGGTTCTCTGAGAAGCTGTGAGCCGATTATCTCGAGTGAAGGCATTTTTGTTCCTAGTGGAACGCCTTGGCTTGCCTCTGTCTCGGGGCATGGTAAGAACTAGGGAATGAGGGTGATGTTGGTCTGAGGAAAATGGAGGTCGCACTAGAGGTAAGCGAAGAGGCCAAGAGGGCTAAGAAGCACATAACAGAGGTGGTAGCTATCAAACATCGGGTGAGAACAAGCGCCTTGGTAAATTTTAATGCCGCTGAGTGTCATTGAAGTCCCTCCCATTGAAGGCTGACGGGACTGGTTCAAGCATCTAGTACTAGTGGTCTGGCTGGAGCGCTCCTCCATGGGCTTCTGCAGGCGCACTGAGTTAATATCCCCTATGGTGTATTCCATGGGGAGTTAATAGCGTCGGGGGTGGCGGCTTGGGGTATTAACTCTCCCCGCCAGCTACTCCTGCCACCTGTCCCCCCTCTCTTGCCATTTGTCACCCCATCCGGGTGATTAATTACAATCTCCCTTGATATCATTAATTTTAACTAATTAATATTAATTAATTTTCTATTAACATCAACTTTGTATATTATAATTTCCCTAAATATCATTAATTAATATTATTCTCCTTTAATATCATCAATTAACATTATATTAATCATTAAAATAATTAACATTAATTAATTAATCTTACATTAACTCTTAATATTAAAGATAACAATAAACTTTGTTTCGCTTTATATATATATATATATATATGAAAGTTAACAAATTTAAATAAATCAAATTACAATTTTAAAAATAATTAGATAAATCAAATCAAGTTTAAATATATAAATGAAATAAAATAATAAAATGAAATGAAATAATTAAAATAAACAAATAAAACAATAAAATTAAAATAAATTAAATAAATAAATAATTCAAAATTCAAATTTCATTGAGTCGGGTGAGGTAACGTGCGACTTTGCATGAGGCCCATGTGCCTCCCCCTCATAATTTTGCAATAAAATACTCACCCCACAAAACCCTACCCCCGAGTCTCGTTTCTCATTTTCCTGGTTCGTTTGTCTCTAGAGGTGTGAGTTTAGGTACGAGCCTAACTCCATGGCTGGTCACTTGAAGGGCACAACCATGGCTATCTGGTCGACCTCCTCCTAAATCCTACGAGTTATGACCATGTATCTGCACCATAACCTGTGAAGTTTGGCTGGGGCGTTGCTCATCCACAGTTGCCTCTAGTGGTGAGAGGAGGGAAGGATCAACCGCATGGTCGTGCCCTTCCTCCTCATTGTTCTCGAACCCTACTGTCTTGCACTACAACACCCATCGGGGCTCCTCCATTGGTTTTTTGGAGCTTGGTTTCTAGGTTGGCGGAGGTGCCTTCTCTCGTGGTTTCCTCGTGGCTTCTCCTTGGTGCATGGTCAGTTTGTCTCAAGCGCTTTGGCATTAGCTTATTGTTTGGTTCTAAACCTTCTGCTTGGTGGATATTTGTTGGTTATGGTCAAAATGCGCGATGCATGGTTATGGCCTGTGGGCTTTCTCCCTCAACATCTCACACTTGGACTCGAGCTCGAATATGACTTGTTGAGTACTCACCAAGCAACTCGTGGGTTTCCTCTTTGGCGCTTTGTGAATGGGCTCCTCCCTCTGACATTTAGTGTAATACTATACTGCTCTTCCTCGTCGTACCTTGTGTGAGCACTGCTATCATCCTAGCTTAGTTTCAAATCACCAAACCCACCATATCTGCCAACAAACTACAGTACATCCAATATGCCATGTGAGTTTCGTTGATGCCTTGACATTAGAGATAGTTCTGAGTTGGGGTTTGGTGAATTGTTTGTTGGATTGAAATTGTTTTGGTCAATTGAATTGATGAGAAAAAAATTGTGTGCATTGAGAAGGCTAGTCGCGCATTCATCTTTCAATTTTTTTTTCATTCGATGGTGAAGACTCGCCCTTACTTAAATTGTGAATTCTTCCTCTGTTGAATTTAATTCTCTCGTTCTCTCCCATTTCTCATCAGATTATGTGGACTCCTCCGTCTATCATCTATGGGACTTGACCTGTTGGAGGGACGCGGGGCTCCTCCATGGTGACTCGATGATTGGTATCAGGCTCTATTGTATGCTATGTTGACGTGTTGTGCACATATAATTCCCCTTGTGGGATCCTCCCTTTAGCTTGGTGCTTGACTTGGTCGTTGGGCTCTCGATTGTATGGTTTTCTTCATACAATTTCGTTAAAATTTTGTTTCACATCTTGGGCTCTCTGTAAAATCCCTTGCAAAAACTTCAAATATGCTTGCATACATCCAACGACTTTGTTGAATATGTGGCTTGCAAGTTCTTCAAATTCTTTGGCTTTCTTTTCTTCTTTTTGGTCGCAGATTTGTAGGGTTCTCAGCACTGGGAATGATATAGAAATAAGATTGCAAGGTATATGATTCAAACTCTCACCAGGGTTAGTGAAAAGGGTTTTGGCCAATTGCCATGGATTCGAAGAATCTGCAGGGAGATTCTTTCTATGGGCCAAGTTGCAGCGAGGGTTTGATTAAAACTCTGAGACATGTGATGAAATTGTGAAAATCATAGTTAGAAAGAGAGATTTCAAGTTCGTTGCTCACCTTTTAGCCAAAATGAAGTCAGAGGGGGTTTCAGCGTTGAAAACGTTTGCATTTCTGAAGGGTGACGATGGCATTGATGCATTTCTAGGGAAGCTTGTTGTGTTTGATGGCATTTCCTGGATGAATTTCAAAGGTTTGTGGCTTGATGTGAATTGGAGATGGGCTTTAGACGCATTGTGCACGAACTATATCCCACGTGGGATCTCTCCTCGTGGCGCCTTATATGAGCACTGCTCTTTGTTACTTCAACACTTGGTGCTTAGATTGCTAGTTGTGTTGATTGTGATGTTGTTGGTTATTGTCGATGGTTGATGGACTTTCAACCACGGGTTGGTTCTCATTAAATTGGAGATTGGGTTGAGAAGCCCAATATTTTTTTTTTTGTTTACAACTTATGTAGGTCAAGATGGTGGCTGTCCAATTTTGGGTAAAAGGGACAAAGGTGACCAAGTGCAAAGGTCTTTATGTTAACAATTTCTTGTGGTTGGAACAAACATGGAAGAATGGAATATGTTTGCAGGGCTCCTTCCTGCTAGCTTTCACCTAATTCATAGTTCTCATAGTTTTGTTTTTTTGTATTCTCTATAAGAGTTATTTTAGGGTTTCTTAGTGGTAATTTCAAGGTTTTGAGGGTTTTTTTTTTTCTTAGTGGTAAATTTAGGGTTTTGAGGGTTATTTCAAGGTTTTATGGGTTATTTCTACTTATTTTAGGACATCATGTCTAAATTTCTGTCTTATGTGGGTAGGCCCTAGGTTTCAATTTTGAAACCAGGATCTGATACCATTTGTAAGGCCTTCTATTTCAGGACCTCAATATATATATATATATATCTCCTATTGTAATGACTGCAATTTAATTTAAGATTTTTTCTACAAGGAATAAACTGGTAGATAGATAGCATAATAACAACATATCAACTAGTAAAATGCATAAAATACGTACCTCGACCTTAAGGTTGGTTGATTTAGCCCCTAGTTTCTTATTCTTGAGCTTGCCCAAACAACCCCACTGAATATTAACCTCCTAGCCAACTAGGAATAGCCTCCCCGGCTCCCTAGCTCCAGGAATCCTTGCAGTTTCCTATCCCCCGAGCTCGAAGTTCCTAGCAACAACAGTGCCCCGTGAGAGTTCCCAAAACAAATTGTTCCTCCAATTTCCTCCTCTCTTTCAGAATTTCTTCCTCCTCCTTCTTCCCCAAAACAAAAGATCCCCCTTCCAAGTCCTCCCCCTCTTCCTTATCCTCCTCTCTCAAATCCCCCTAATTAATTCCCCAACAACCTTGTCCCCCTATTAATTACTTCACCTACCTTTTAATAATAAATTAATAAAAAGACTCATTTAATTTATTTTAATAATTAATTAAATTTAAATTAAAAACTGTGATAAATAATTAATCAAATTGGGTTGTTACATAAAATCACCGACTAGCTACAGTCCTTAGACGTTTCTCCCAACCGTAGACTCTATTGTTCATGCACTCCCAACATTAGGTGATCCAAAGGATCAAATTTTGCTCAAAATTCAAAGTGCTCGGAATCGCATCAAATCGAACGGGAGCATAGGCCTCGTCGTCAGGAACCCAACGCAACTCGTTTGGGTTCAAACAAACGTCGGATGAGAGAGATATCCCGTTCTGTTCAAATCGACAAACAGGCAAAAAAAATGTGTTGACTGTATAGTCTGTATGGATGCTGACGTGGAAGGACCGTACGACACGTGGCAGAGTTGTACGACACGTGACAGGGTCGTACGACACGTGGCAGGTGTTGGTTGGCAGTCGTGTGGACGAGTTGGCGTATGACACGTGGCAATGGTGGTGAATGGAATGTTGACACGTGGCCCAATCAATGGCTGCCACGTGTCACCCTGGTGTTGGTTTAAAATTTATGTTGTTGGCCGTATTCGACCCCGCGACCTCCGGGCGGGGGTAAAGCTTTGGGAAGGGCCGCCCAACAAGCGCGCCACCGTTTGGTTCTTATAATATAAACGGTAAAATTGATTTGCAATGGGGGCATGGTCTAGGTCGGGGCTAACCCCGGTCATATGTATATGTTCTATAGAACCACCAACGCACGTGCCTCCGACCGTTACCATTTGGTTTTAAAACGTAGCCCTTTATATATATGTGTGTGGTCATATGGTGCCTCATGTGCCCACAAATTTGGTGGTTAGGGGATGGGCGCGCCCTAACCGTCCTATAGTTCGCACCATTTTTTTGTTGTTCCGGTGCTAGATTTTCACACAAAAATGCGTGTGGGGGCTAGGTTGAGGAGGCAGAGGTGCATTTTGGCGATCCACAGACAACAAATTTGAAGGGGAACTTCCAGGAAGCCTATCTTCTTCAATTTTTGGCCAAACGAGGTGCCGAAAAAACCCAGCTAGGGGTTTTTGGACATTTTGAAGCCATTGGAGGCATCATTTTGGCATTTTGAGCATTGTAAAGCACATATTTTAGCACTTTGAGCAAATAATACAAAAGATCCATTGGAAGTTGGACCAGGAGATGTAGCCCAAGAGAGGGGTGAACTCCTTTATCATTTGTTGTGTTATGTGTTTTCTGTTCACTGTTATTTGTTGTTGTTTATATGCATCTTGAATATGTTATTTCTATAAAAGTTGTGTTTGCAAAATTGATCCATTTGCATAAGAACACTTGAATTAAAACTTGCAAATATTTTCAAGAACACGAGTCTTTATCATTTTTAGATCAAGTTGGTATCAGAGCTTAGGTTTTTGAAGACTTGATTATTTGCAAGAGTTTTGTTTTTTGATGCTCACAAGGTTGAAACTCACAAGAGGAGAAGGTCAATTTGTAGAGCCAAGTTCTCATCCTTCAAGAAGAAAGATTATATCATCACCTCAAGCTTCAAGGAGGCATTCACCAAGTATAGCTCATGAAGAGAGTCATGAACATATTCCTACAGAAGATGAAGATCTCAGAAAGGCTTTCATGATGAAAAAATTCCTACAGAAGATGAAGATCACAAAAAGGCTATCATGGAAATGAAAGAAATGATGAACTCTTTGATGGAAGAAAGGGAATACATAGCTGTAAGGTGAAGGCTCCAACCCCTTCAAAGCACAAGGGAGAGACAAGCAGGATAAAACTCCAAATGGAAATGGAGGGAATGGTGCTTCTCCACCACCCCTCACCTCCTCTCTTTTTCTTCTTCTACCAATTCAAGACTCTTCCAAATTCTCCAAAATGACATGGTAAAAACTCCTTCACAAATTCCTTTGTTAAAGCTTTGATATTAAATTCGAATTGCCAATGTGTACAATGGAGAGGTAAATGCTAAGAAATTAGAAAATTGGATTCGTCAGATTGAGGTATTGTAGGATACAAAAATTCAAGATGATGAAACTAAGATTCAACTAGCTTCTTTAAGATTTCTCGTACAGTGCAACACTCATTTGGTAAGTCACACCAAGAGGACATGAAAACATGGTAAAATTTTAATTTCTTGGAGTGATTTTTATTGTTGCAATTAAAACAATTTTACCCATTGGCATATATGCAAAAAGATACTATGGATTGCAAAATTTTAGACAAGTTAAAGGACAAAATGTGCAAAGCTTTACTCAAGAATTTAGGAGAAGAGCTTTGGTTTTGGGAGTAGATTTGTCTTCTTAAGAAACTTTACTTAAATACATTTGAGCTTTACATAGTTATATGAGACATACAATACTCATGTTTAATCCTTCAAATCTAGATGGTTTGTGTCCAGCCACTCATTTGGAAGCAAGGAGAAGGAATGAAACTCATGAGGGTAACAAGAAGCCCTTCAACATGGAGACAAAGGAAAGAGGAAGTTCAAGGGCAATGGCAAAAGAATGATGTTGTTAAGAAAGAGGAGAAAATTTTACATGCAAACATTGTTCAAAGATGGCCATGATGAAGACCATCATGGAAACTTCATCCTAAAGAAGACCCAAAAAGTTTGAAAACAAAGGGAAGTCAAAGATCACCGCAGAACCATACAACATGATTTAGGTTCATCTCCTATGATGAAACAAAAAATTACCATGGGTTATCAAGGTAAAGGTTCTATTGCAAGTACTAGTTCTCAAGTAACAATAATCTCAATGTAACTCTACATAAGAAAAAGAAAGAATATAAATTTTTTCACGTAAGGGTTGTTTCAAAGCATACCAAGATAGATATTATTTTTTATACTGGATCTCAAACAAACCTAAGTTTACACCTTATATCTGAAGACACTATAAAGAAATTAAAATTGGAAACAATCCCACATCCTAAACCATACCCTCTTGGTTGACCTAATGATAATGCAAAATTATAGGTGACAAGAAGGTGTAAACTTAGGTTTGCTATCATTGAAAATTTTATAGATGAGGTAGAGATTGAAGTTATTCCATTGGATATTTGTGGTGTTGTGTTGGGAAGCCTGTATTTGTACTATAGGAAAGTTATTTTTCATTGCCATGAGAATAAGTATCACTTGTTTAAAAATGGAGTTGGGTACATTGTTAGATCCTGCTACAAAGAAGATGAATTTATCACTTGTAAATGCAGAACAAAATTCTTGCTAGCATTAGTCAATGCTAGCAAGAATTTTGTTCTCTTAATGATTAAACCCAAAGATGATATTGAAAACGGCTTTCAAGGTTGTATGCAAAGTTGAAATCTGATCTATATGAGGTTTTTAATCAATATGATGAGATGTTTTCGGAACCAAAGGGATTACCTCCAAAAAGGGTATCCAACATGAAATCCAATGGTAAACAAGATTGTCCCTTCCAAACATTGGTATGTACAAATGTCGCAATGGAGAATGCTCAAATCAAAAAACAAATCCAAGAGTTGCTCGACAAAGGGTTCATTGTGCCAAGTACATCGCCATGTGGATTTCCAATTGTGTTAGTGTCAAAGAAAGATGGTGTACATGGCGATGTGTGTTGATTTCGTGTGGCCTTGAACAAGATTACGTAAAGAATCACTATCCTCTTCCTAGAATTGATGATTTGCTTGATCAATTGAAAGATGCTGGGCATTTTACTAAGTTGATTTGAGAAGCGGATACCATCAAATCAGGATTGTCGGCGGAGACACATGGAAGACAACTTTCAAACAAAAACAAGGTTTTTTTGAGTGGATGGTAATGCCTTGGACTTTGGTGTAATGCAACCTGCATTTCATGAGAGTTATGAATGATGTCTTAAGGCTCTTTCTTGATGATTGTGTTATTGTTCAATTTGGATGACATTTTGATCTTTAGCAAATCTCATGAAGAACATGTTAAGCATGGCAAGTTTTGGATGTTTTGAAAAGGAAAAAGTTGTTTTGAAGAGGTCCAAATGTGAGTTTGGAAAAAATCACTTTATCTACTCTGGGGTATATTGTTATGGAGGTGAATTAAAAATTGATCCTCCAAGGTCAAAGTCATATTGAATGGGTCAAGCCCAACAATGTGACGGAGGTGATGTGTGTAAGAAGTTTTGTGAGCAACCTAATATTGGAGAAAATTTATCGCTAATCCTCTTTTCTTCCATTGCAGCCCATTACATGCAGCTGGACAAGTGTCAAGCAAGTTTTTCAATGGGGAGGCAAGCGGAAACAAAGGCTTTTTGATACTTTTGAAAAGAATATCAGTTCAGCCTCAGTTCTTGCACTTACGAATTTGTGGCAACCTTTTGAAATCCAAACCGCTGCAAGCAATTATGCAATGGGGGCGCCTTTGTTACAACATTGTAAGTCCATTTGTTTTCATTCTCAAACTTTTAATGGTGTTTGTGATTAACTATCCTACTCTAATGATAAGGAGTTGTATGCACAGTAAAGTGTGAAAAATGGAAACATTATTTGGGAAAAGAAACCATTGTCCATACAGATCATCAACCACTAATACTCTTACAATCACAAACAAAGCTACAACAAACAAGGCACTTCATGGATGGGCTTTCTACAACAATTCCACTTGGTCATAAGGTATAAGAAGGGAATTTATAACAAAGTTAATGATATGCTTTCATACCATTATTAGTGTTTTTCCAGCTTATTCTTAAGCATAGTCCTATCATGCATGAGAGTTATGTTTAACAATATACTAAGGATGAAGACTTCAAAGAAGTTTATGAATCACAAAGGCATGGTTATCAGAATGAATTATCATATCGATGACAAGTTTTTGTATCATCTTGGCAAGCTATGTATTCCTAGGGTGAAGAATCAACATAATAAGAGAAGCCCATTCTTCTTTTAATAGTCGTCACTTTGGTGTAGGCAAGATGTGGATAATTTGCAAAGGTACTTCTATTGGCCTAAAATGAATGAAAGTGTTTCAAGATATGTTCGAGGATGTTCATTATGTGCCACAAGCAAACCTAGTAATCGAAATTTGGATTTGTATACTCCACTGGCTCCTTCCTCGCCCCTTGGGAAAGTATTTCTATGGAATTTTTAGGAGGTCTACCTATGTCTAAACTAAATCATGATTATCTTTATGTTGTGGTTGATCAATTTAGCAAAAAGTGTATTTTGATGCCCTTGTAAGAAGCAAAAGTTATACCGGTTAAAATCCATTAATAAATGTTCTCAAAATGTTTAAGTATTACTTGATTGCCTAAATCCATTATTTCAGATTGAGATTCTCACTTTATTGGTAACTTTTGGTCAAGTTTATAAGCACCGATGGACACCACCAAACTAAAAAAGAGCACAACTTTTCATCCCAAGAATCGATGATCATTTGCATAAGAACACTTGAATTAAAAAACTTGGTAAAATATTTTCAAGAACACAAGTCTTTATCATTTTAGATCAAGCGGTAATGAGCTAGCTTTTTGAAGACTTGATTATTTTGCAAGAGTTTGTCGGGATGCTCACAAGGTTGAAACTCACAAGAGGAGCAGGGTCAACTTGTAGAGCCAAGTTCTCATCCTTCAAGAAGAAAGATTATATCATCACCCTCAAGCTTTCCAGGAGGCCCACAAAGTATGGCCCATGAAGAGAGTCATGAACATATTCCTATTTAAGATGAAGATCTCACAAAGGCTTTCATGGAAATGAGAGAAATGATGAAACTCTGATGGAAGAAAGGAATACAAGGTTGCAGTAAGGAAGGCTCCAACCCCTTCAAAGCAATAAGGGGAGAAAGTGGTGATACAACTCCAAATGGAAATGGAGGGAATGGTGCTTCTCCACCACCCTCAGCCCTTTCCTCTTTTCTTCTTCTACCAATTCAAGACTCTTCCGAATCTCCTCCAAAACTATTATGGTAAAACCCTTCACAAATTCCTTTGTTAAAGCTTACTATTAAATTCAATTGCCAATGTACAATGGAGAGGTAAATGTCAGAAAATTAGATAATTGGATTTGTCGATCGAGGTGTATTGTAGGATACAAAAATCTAAGATGATGAAACTAAGATTCACTAACTTTAGGATTGGATAGTGAAGCACTCATTTGGTGGAAGCCAAGACTCAAGAGGACATGAAGAAACATGGTAAAATCTTAACCTCTTGGAATGATTTTTATTGTTGCAATTAAAAACAATTTTACCCATTGGCATATACGCAAAAGGCTACTATGATTGGCAAAATTCTTTAGACAAGCTAAAGGACAAAATGCAAGCTGTCTAATAATTTAGGAGAAGAGAGCTGGTTTTGGGAGTAGATTTGTCTTCAAGAAACTCACTCAAATACATTGAGCTTTACATAGTTATTTGAGACATACAATACTCATGTTTAATCCTTCAAATCTAGATGAAGTCAGGTCCAGCTACCTATTTAAAGTAAGAGGAAGCTGGAATGAAACTCATGAGGGTAATAAGAAGCCTTTTCTACTATGGCACAAAGGAAAGGGAAGTTCAAGGGCAATGACAAAAAGAATGTTGCTGTTAAGAAAGAGAGAGAAAAATTTTACATGCAAACATTGTTCAAAAGATGGCCATGATGAAGACCATTGTTGGAAACTTCATCCCCGAAGAAGACCCAAAAGTTTGTTAAAAGTCAAAGACTCCACAGAACCATACAACATGATTTAGGTACTGATTCGGGTGATGAAACAAAAAAATTACAGCCATGGGTTACCTAAGGTAAAGGTTCTATTGCAAGTGCTAGTTCTTCAAGACAATAATCTCAATGTAACTCGACAAGAAAAAAGAAAGAATATAACTTTTTTCACATAAGGGTTGTTTCAGCATACCAAGATAGATACTCTATTTGATAATCGGATCTCAAGCAAACCTTATATCTAAAGACACCGTTAAGAAATTAAAATTGAAAACAATTCCACATCCCAAAACCATACCCTTTGGTTGGATATGTGATAATGCTAAAATTATAGGTGACAAGAAGGTGTAAACTTAGGTTTGCTATCATTGCAAATTTTATAGATGAGGTAGAGCTTATTATTCCTTTGATATCTCTGTGGTATTGTATTAAACCATATTTATATGATAGAAAAGCCATTTTTCATCACCATGAGAATAAGTATCACTTGTTTAAAAATGGAGTTGAGAGTACATTGTTAGGAGCCCATACAAAGAAGATGAATTTATCACTTGTAAATGCGACAAATGAAGAGATTAGTCAATGCTAGCAAGAATTTTGTTCTCTTAATGATTAAACCTAAAGATGATGTTGAAACTAAGTTTTCCAAGGTTGTGGGATGCAAAGCTGAAATCTGATCTATATGAGGTTGTTAATCAATATGATGAGATGTTTTTAGGAACCAAAGGGATTAATTTCCAAAAAAGGGTATCCAAATATGAAATCAAATTGCGTGCTAAGATTTGGTTCCTCTCTTCCAAACATTGGTATGTGCCGGATGTCGTACAATATGGAGAATGTCAAATCAAAACAACCAAGAGTTGCTCGACAAAGTGGTCATCGTGCCAAGCACATCGCTATGTGGATCTCCAATTTTGTTAGTTGCAAAGAAAGATGGTACATGGCTTATGTGTGTTGACTGTGGCTCGAACAAGATTGACAAGTAATAATCAAGCATCCTCTTCCTAGAATTGATTATTCGTTTGATCAATTGAAAGATGCTAAGTATTTTACTAAGTTGGATTTGAGGAGCGGATATCATCGTCGATTGCCAAGGAGACACATGGAAGATAACTTTCAAAACAAAGCAAGGTTTGTTTTGAGGGATGGTAATGTCTTTTGACTTCGTAATGCACCTTCTACTCTTCAAGTGAGAGTTATGAATATTGTTCAAGGCCTTTTCTTGATGATTGTGTTATTGGTTCACTTGGATGAAATTTTGATCTTTAACAACTTCGTGAAGAGCATGTTAAGCATGCAAAACAAGTTTTGATGTTTTGAAAAGGAAAAGTTGTTTTTGAAGACAGTCCAAATGTGAGTTTGGAAAAACTTCACTATCTACTTGGGGCATATTGTTGGTGGGAGGTGAATTAAAATTGATCCTCCAAGGTCAAAGTCATATTGAATGGCCCAAGCCCAACAATGTGACGGAGGTAAGAAGTTTTGGAGCAACCCAATATTGAGAAAGTTTTATTGCTAACTTTTCTTCCATTGTATCTCCATTACATGTAGTGACAAGTGTCACGCAAGTTTTCCAATGGAGAGGCAAGCAAATGTGCTAGTTTTTGATACTTTGAAAGAGAAGATCGGGCTTCAAGGCTTCTTGCACTCCGAATTTTGAGACAACCTTTTGAAATCCAAATTGATGCTAAATTATGCAATGGGCAAATTTTGTTAGAACATGGTAAGCCCATTTGTTTTCATTCGAAACTTTTAATGGTGTTGATTAATTATCCTACTCTCTTTACGATAAGGAGTTGTATGCATTGGTAAAGTGTGAAAAAATGGAAACATTATTTTGTTGGGAAAGAAACCATTGTCCACACGTATCATCAACCCCCGCAATACTTACAATCACAAACAAAGCTACAAATAAGCAAGGCACTTCCGTGATGGATGGGTTTTCAACAATTCCAATTCTGGTCATAAGGTATAAGAAGGGCATTTATAACAAAGTTGATGATATGCTTTTCAAGGCCCATTATTAGTGCTTCAGCTATTCTTAAGCAAAGTCCTACAATGCATGAAAGTTATGTTGAGAAATATGCTTTAGATGCTGATTTTAAAGAAGTATATGAGACTTGTGTCATTCTAACCATGTTGAGGAATTGATTACCAGCGCATGATAATATTTTGTATCATCTTGGCAAGCTAAGTATTCCACAAGGTGAAAGAATCAACATAATAAGAGTATTCCATTCTTCTCTTATTGCTGGTCACTTTGGTGTAGGCAAGACGCTGGCTAATTTGAAAAGGTAATTTCTATTGGCCTAAAATGAATGAAAGTGTTTCTAAGATATAGTTCAAGGATGTTCAAGAGCCAGCAACCTAATCGAAAAGTTGGGTTTGTATACTCCACTTCCGGTTCCTTCTCGCCCCTCGAAAGTATTTCTATGGACTTTGTAGGAGGTCTACCCATGTCTAAACGAATCATGATTATCTTTATGTTGTGGTTGATCGACGAAGCAAAATTTGCATTTTGATTCCCGTGTAAGAAGTGTGTTGCTCTAAGCAAATCCATTAATAAATGTTCTTTTCAAAATGTTTGGGTACATTTTGATTGCCTAAATCCATTATTTCCTATTGAGATTCTCATTTATTGGGAGCTTTTGGTCGAGTTTATGGGCACTTCTGGATTAATTCAAATGAAAAAAGAGCACACCTTTCATCCTGCGAACCCCGATGTGGTCGACAGGAGTGGTCAATAGAACAGTGGTGCGTATTCTTCGTGGTTATTGCAGCATGCATCCTAAGATTTGGGATGAAAATTTACACTATATTCATCATGCTTATAATGAAGCTAAGCACTCTTCAACTCAAACATCGCCATTTGAAGCATGTTTTACTATTTGCCCAAATCTCCTTTGATTTATCTTAAAGACATGCTATTGATGGTCAATACGACATTGATAGCAGAAAGTTCATTGAACAAATTCAAATGATACATCAAATGGTACAAGAGCAGTTGGAAAAGAGTCAAGCCAAGTACAAGACAAGACATGACAAGCATCGTGTTGATCACAGTTTCCAAGTTGGAGATGAATTTTGGCTTTACATTAGTAAGGAGAGGCTTAAAGGAGAAGGTAAAAAACTAAAACCAATTCAATATGGTCCTTTCAAGATTCTTGACAAGATTGGTAACAATGCCTTCCATTTAGATTTGCCTTCTTATATGCAAATGTATGCAGTTGTTAATGTTGAGAATTTGAAATTGTATGAGCCTCCTTTGATTGATGATCAATGAGAACATGTTCATATTCCTTCTATAGATGATTTCTCCCCATAATATCTTACAGAACTGCATGAAAACACAATCCTTGACAGGAGAATGAGAACTTCAAAATGAGGAAATGTGGAATATCTTCGAATTGGTCTTAAAGGCACAAATCCAAGCAAAGACAAGTGGATTGAGGTTGGAAAGGTGAGGGAACTATACCCTCATTTTCAGATAGACTGAAAATGGTCTTTTGGAGGTCCAAAAGCTTTCCAATGGGGAGGTGTGATCAAGGGGATCAAATTTTTCTCAAAATTCAAAGTGCTCGGAATCGCTTCAAATCGAACGAGAGCGTAGGCCTCGTCGTCACGAACCTAATGCAACTCGTTTGGGTTCAAACAGACGTCGATTGAGAGAGATATCGCGTTCTGTTCAAATCGACAAACAGGCAAAAAAGAATGTGCTGACTGTACAGTCCATATGGATGCTGACGTGGAAGGACCGTACGACACATGGTAGAGTCGTACGACACGTGGCAGGGCCGTATGACACATGGCAGGTGTTGGTTGGAAGTCGTGTGGATGAGTTGGCGTATGACACGTGGCAATGGTGGTGAATGGAATGCTGACACGTGGCCCAATCAATGGCCGCCACGTGTCACCCTGGCGTTGGTTTAAAATTTATGTTGTTGGCCAGATTCGACCCCGCGACCTCCGGGCGGGGGTAAAGCTTTGGGAAGGGCCGCCCAACCGGCGCGCCACCGTTTGGTTCTTATAATATAAACGATAAAAAATTTATTTGAATTTGAATTGATTTGCAATGGGGGCGCGGTCCAGGCCGGGCTTAGCCCCGGCCCCCGGTCATATGTATATGTGCTATAGAACCACTGGTGCGCACGCCTCCGACTGTTACCATTTGGTTTTAAAACGTAGCCCTTTATATATATGTGCGTGGTCATATGATGCCTCATGTGCCCACGGACTTGGCGGTTAGGGGTTGGGCGCGCCTTAACCGTCCTATAGTTCACACCATTTTGCGGTTGCCCTCGGTGCTAGATTTTCACACAAAAATGCGTGTGGGGGCTAGGTTGAGGAGGCAGAGGTGCATTTTGGTGATCCAGAGACAACAAGTTTGAAGGGGAATTTCCAAGAAGCCTATCTTCTTCAATTTTTGGCCAAACGAGGTCCCGAAAAAACCCAGCTAGGGGTTTTTGGACGTTCTGAAGCCATTGGAGCCATCATTTTGGCATTTTGAGCATTGTAAAGCACATATTTTAGCACTTTGAGCAAATAATACAAAAGATCCATTGGAAGCTGGACCAGGAGATGTAGCCCAAGAGAGGGGTGAACTCCTTTATCATTTGTTGTGTTATGTGTTTTTTTGTTCACTGTTATTTGTTGTTGTTTATATGCATCTTGAATATGTTATTTCTATAAAAGTTGTGTTTGCAAAATTGATCCATTTGCATAAGAACACTTGAATTAAAACTTGCAAATATTTTCAAGAACACAAGTCTTTATCATTTTTAGATCATTAGGTCACTCCAGAGCTGGGGCTATGACTCCACCAAGGAAAAGGTACTCTCACCAGTCCCATTAAGGTCATACAACACTCAGGAAACAAGAAAAGTCTAGTGGCACCAACTCTAGAAACAGTTCCACCCCACAACCTCTCATTCCCCACAACCTCTCCCACCCAAGGAAGTGTAACCCTTCACTACTCCACGGTCCTTTGGCTGTCCCACTTCTCTTCTAAGGATTCAACAACAGGTTGCCCAGGAAGTCTCAAAGCTATGTGGCACTTGGAACCCAAGGTTGCTGAAAGAGTTACAACACCCACTAGGCCAACACACAGGGAAAAATATTCCCAACAATTCTCTCACCTAAAGAGAATGATCCATAGGCCTGACAACCTACTTCAACTCAAACCACCAAGGATTTACAGGGTAACTACAACTTCACAGCTCCCACTCCCTAGGCGATGGTACATATGATAGAATGGAATGAATGAGTGAATGAAGAATGAGAATTGCACTAAATTCCCCACATTATATATGCATGTGCCATTTTTGACACTTGGCACTCAAGGACCTACTTTGTCCCCCACTTGGTAATTCATTCCTCCACTTAGGAACTTAGGATAAAATTATAGCATAAGACTAATGAATTGGGAATAATATTATTTTATTCCTTGGCTTAAGCCCCCTTGACTTAGCCCCTTTTTACTCTCAAGTCCTAACCCCCTTTCCCTCTCGTGGGGTCCTAGCCCCCCATACTCTTTCATCTGACTTGGTCTGTAACAATGATGTATTTTAATAATATATCTGATTGTGATTACATATTACATTTGTTAGGCTTGTTGACCTTTCAACTCATAGACTCCTTGGCCTAAATCACACAAGCACTATGGCCTCAAAACATATATACAAAGGCAATTTGGCCCAAACATCCTGGCTCACTAGCCTATAAACATATGTACATTTACAATATGGGATTCAACTTGGGAGTATTACAATAGCCCTGAGACTTAGAACCCCACAAAGCCTATATGTCTTAAAGGCATAGAGGAAGAAACTGAGACTAAGTACCCATGCCAAGCTATCCCCCACAACCCAACACTCACTAGTCTGCCATGGCCAACCCTCTATGATAACCTGATTTGAATGCTCCACCCCCCAAGCCAAAATAACATAGACAAAAGAGTTGTGGTGCTTAGCACATTCATCATCGCCAAAATGTTCGAGCTCCTCCTCATCTAAGCATTACTCTCTTGGCTTATCATTGTACTCCCTTCATTAACCTTCCACCTTTGCAACTTCAATCATTGAGTCCTTTTCCTGTACTATTATAGGGCCATGTTAATTGTGATCATCGATTTAGACATTGGAAACAACAGGGACATACTCCCCACGACCTAAAACTTCACTCACCTCGTTCATTTGAAGATCTGTTGAAGACCTTGCGCTTGAATGAATACGTACACCTAACAAGTTGGCTGCATGGTGCACCACGTGGGTGTCCCCAGGCCCAACTGGTGTCACCCCATCCATGGGATTTATTATTATTATTATTATTTTCATATTTTCTTATGGTAGGTTTCTCACTTTTCCTATGTACCAAATCACAACCAAGCTAGTGTTATTAGAAGCAGAGTGGCCGTGGCATTTTATAATTGGGATCATAATAGAGAATCAAAGAAGTATCACATAAGTTATACCCATTTCAAGTTGCAACCTCAAAACCCTCACGAGAAATTCTTGCGATGTAGTTATCTCTTTATTTGTGAATGGGATTGCAATAGGAACAATGCCATTAGAAGTTAAGTGGTTGTGCAATTTCTAGACTGGATTTATAACAAAGACTGAGAAATATTGTAGAAGTTACATCCATTTCAAGTTGGGGTCTCAAAACCCTTGCAAAAAATTATTGTAACATGCTTATCTCTCTGTTTATGAACCTCATTGCAGCAGGACCAACATCATTAGAAGGAAAGTGGTTGTGTCATTTCTAGATTGGGTCATAATAGTGATTCCAATCAATATCAAGGAAGTTAAGGTCATTTAAAATTCACAACCTCAAAATCCTAGTGGAGCTAGAGAATGACATTGTTGGAAACAACTAGGGCAATGTCAACCACGATCCATGATAATAATAAATTTTTGGAGATATGTGCAAATATTAACGCGGACAATGTCAAATTTAGCATCAAAGTGGAATGTACTAGAGAATATGATAGACAAATATTTGCATGGCATTAATTCAAAGATGCTTAGAAGGAATGGTATATGAATGGTTGTAATTTTTGGAAGACACCTACTTCTAGCTTATCTTTGATGACTCTACTCCACCATGTGAAGAGAACTTCATCAAGGGAAGACATGAATCGATGATACATACTAGTTTCCAATATGACCCTTCTACAATGGTAGTGTCCAATCTAGAGCTACCTTTTTATGGCTATATGGAAGATATTCTTTCTATAGATGATTTTATTAATTTGGATCAACATGACCTTGGTGGGCATTTCGAGCATAGTACTTAGCCATTCATTGAGTTTAATATTCATTAGTCGGGAATCAATACAAGTACTTGGATATGGGGTCTAGGTTTATGGATGAGATTCTTAATGGACTACTTTAGTGTTGAGGCCACCACTTTTACATGGGACTTTGGTTTCCTTAATTACTTCAATGCAATGATCAACACCCATATAGGGGAACTTGAATTATGGTTATACATCATTGTTACAAGTATCGAGGATAATGCTTCTCGAAGGAGGATGGAATGGTGGGAAACTCCCCAATGGTGTAACATGGGTCTATTGACCCATTAGAGTTAAGAATATGATAAGTATGGTGGTCATTTAATGTAATGTAGAATGAGTCTACAATGTTAGTTATTATTAAATAAATCCTATTAGGTAGTTATCATTGGATAAATGTAATGTGGCCTCACTTAACAAGGCCCACTAGGTAGTTAGCAATTGGTTATGCAAATGACTTTTCTTTCCTAAATTTGCAATGACTCACCTTAGATAGCCTATATACCAAAACCATTATTATTTTAGACTTTTCCACAATCATGGCCTTCTATTCCAGCTCCACAAACGTCCACCTCTAAGTAGCATGTGAGATGTTAGACCATCTTCCCTAGATGCTAGTGCATATGTCAACAAAGTATATTGCACATTCTACTATAGTGATAATTATCACTATATAACTATCTAGAAGAGTTGAAGAGCTTAGTTGACACATCTATCTCTAGAATTTAGGGTATCACCCAATATTTAGATTCATTTTCTTCCCATATGCATTCAAAATTAGAGTTGTCCATTGATTAACTAAATCACCCCATTTTCAATTACCTTGGTTGGAATCCAATGAAAAAAATCCTTCAATATGATCAATCTGTTGTCCAAATTGCAATTTTAACAATTTTGGTCAATACATAAACCATGAAAAATGCTTAATTCATAGATTTTTGAGTTGATAAGTTGTAGTTTTACGATTATTACCATTTTAACTTATCAAATTTGGCCCAAAATCATGCCCAAAAAACATTGAAAATAAAGCAATTTAGTTAATGAATCCAAGATGTGTTAGTGTAGAAGACAACTCCAAACTCAAAAGAATTAAAAGATAAAAATAACCATAAACCTCTAAAGAAATAACTATACTAGTTTGTGATTATATACATATTCATAAATGAAACATAGATATAACATTAAAGTTTTTCCACTTATCACCAAAACTATAAAAATACATGATTGAGAAATTCTATATCTCAAAATTATGAAGAGAATCATTACACAAAACCCTATTTGCTTGGAAACAAGTTAACAAAATGGATATATATTGCTAAGACTCAATTGGCCTTCCATAACAAATGTTTGGTGGTGGTTGACATTCTCAATTATAAACATGCACATAAAATGTTGAGATATGCTTGTACTAGTAGAACTTAGTGCACGAGTTCAAAAGCTAGACACATGTTATGTTGTTTGCATTAAATGTTGTAAAGCTATTGGAATGCTATCTTAAACCCATTAGGGTACTTCTCATTGAACTCCTCTAAAAGCTTTGCGCCTTGATTCCACTTGGTATTCCTAGTATATGGGGGTGTCTAAATCTAAGGATTAACACGCCTGGCTAGGGGTTGAGGTGGTTCATCACATAAATAATTATTGAACTGCCACATGTATATAAGTTTAAAAAGCACACTATACCCAATGGAAAAGGAAAATAACATAAGAGTGAAAACAAAGGTAATTGATTTTTAAACAAGGAAAAGGAAATATATTAATGGAGGGACAGTACCACCCTAAGTGCACCCTTGCACTTCCTAATCCAAAAAGACATTGAATGTAATTCCTCTACGCCCAAGAGGCCAAAGCCCAACACTGACAACTATTTCCAGTTATACTAACTACAATTCCATTTCCATTTTATAAATTAGGCATTTTGAAAGGGCACATGTCATTCCAAAAGTTGATTCAACCTTTTCTTTAAGGTGGGGCCCTTAAGTGTGAATCACTTTTTGATGCCACCAGATATGCACTATTATTTTTTTGTCCATTGAAGATAATATTTATTTATGTGGACCACTTCAGTAGCTCTTACCACTTACCATTCAATTGTATGGTGGAGTGGACCAACACACATGATATGGCCATATGATCCTATACATGATCTACTCCATGTTTTTGGAAAAAGGTAAAACAAAGGTTATAAGGAAAATCAAATATTTCTATTTAAACAATTAAGAGATTGATTTTTATTAGGGATTATTATGAAGAGAATGGAGAGTCCTCAAGTTCAATTATTCAAAAAGTGTAAGTGGTTGATGGGACCGTTTAATTATAATGTATTTATTATATTTATGAACCTTTGAAATCAAAAGCTTATGGCATTATTAATTTTGATTTTTATGAAAATTTGCAACGTAAGTTATATCGATATTAATTATAAAATAGGTCCAACAACCCTAGGCTCTTTTTCAGCTTTGAAAAAAAATGGTTGGAAATTGACTTTGGAATATACTTTTATGACAATGTCATGTGATATCGTTAACATTGTTTAGAGGTGTCTCTCCATATTAGGGTGGGGTGGGGTGCGTGGGGTGACTTCACTATAGTTTCATTTCATGTCATCATTGATACAATGGCATTTTTTTAATAGGTAGAGTGAATATTGAATGGGTGGATTAAGTTAAATAAAGTGGATGGATTAAGTTATGGGTGTAGAAACACAAGTAGATAACTAGATAATCACCAAATTGTATATGAAGGAAAATAGATTAGTTTTGATATCATTGAGTAAGAGTTTTATATAATTCTCTTAAATGGAGTGGTATGAAGTGGTATGAATTTAAATGGAGTGGTATGAAGTGGTATGAATTTAAAGAAGATTGTAAACACAAGACATGTAAGTATGTAGTTTAGAGGAGGTTGAGATAAACTAACATTTCATCAATTTGATATAGGTAATCCAGTGAGGGTTGATTTAGAAGATGAGAGGAGGGTTGATTTTAGAAGATGAGAGGAGGTTGGGATAAACCAACACACTCCAAGAAAGAGTAGATTTAGAAGATCAGGGAAGAGTCGATTTTAAAGAATGTTGATGGAACACAACTATTTTAAGGTACACAATGGGAAAGCCACCAAGGTGATAACTTATTCCCTAGAGACCAACTAACATTCCCAAGAAGGATGTACAAATACGTACCCCTTAGGTATGGATATAATTTAAGAGCCAATCTCCACACACTTATTTTCATATCGCTAATTGTCTCACTTAAATATTCTTTCTCATTTGTAACCAAGGATTTTTTTGTCCAAAGCTAAGCAATATAATAATGCAATGTCTGTCCATTCTCCATCCCATATGTTACTTAGTTTCTTGAATGTTTAATAAAATTTCATTTATTCTATTCTCTCATAGAGCAAGAAAAAGAAAAGAAACTTTGTTGCTTTACTTTGTATCATACATATTTTTTTCCAAGAAAATATTGTAGAACCTTTCTTCTTTCTTGGAATATTTGGATAGAGGGTAGCTCAACTATCAACAACAATAGAAGTTGAGAGAATCCATTGAATTTCAACCTGTGTGTTTCATTATACAACTCAAGTGAGCCTAATGGTTAAGAACATGTGTTTCCTCTTTGGAAGTCACATGTTTAGATCCAAAAAGAGTAGGGTATATATACCTCCATAAACTTTAGTCATCAAATTGCTGCAGAAAGAGTACCTTATCCCACAAACAAAAGAATCTCATACACCAATTTAATATCTAACTTAATCTTAACTTTAAAAATAAATTATTATTATTATTATCATATATAATATAATATGCATAAAATCATACATAAATATCATTTTATTTTAGTTACATCAATATGTCAATAATATTTGAATTGCCCCTCCACTCTTCTCAAACGCCATGATGGACGTTCTAAAAGAAGTGCTTTGGTTGAAGGCAATGTGGAAGATGGAGGGTTTTTAACATGTGTGACACTATAACATACACCCATAGCTTCGTTTAAATCATGGGATGTACCCAACACATCAGAAAACCCTAGAGAGGTGTCTTAACCATGGTTAGGATTGGGTAAGCATGGTTAGAAACACCACATCATTATAACCCTAATAATTAATGGAAGGAATGTGGGGGAGTGGGGGGTTAGCATATGAACATGGGGGTGGATGGGAGGGCTGACCGCCTCGGGCCCACCGCATGTTCCATCGAAGCCGCCCAGATGACGTGGCGCCATTAAAGAAAAAGGGCAAAAGGAAACACGGACGGCCAAGATGCGACACAACAAACGAAACGGACGGCCCAGATGGCGGAAAGCCTGTCTGTCAGACCGGCCTAGCTTTTTCTCACCGTCTTAAACAATAGAAAATGGAAATGATTCCTTCCTTTTGATCTCCGTAACTTTAGATTGATTTTAATTAAATATTAATTTTGGCGTAATTCGGTTTGAATTTATGTGATCCGGCATGAGTGGTGCGCAACCATATTCTCTCTCACTCCAAAGCCCTTGTATAACCACTCGAGCTGCGGTGAGTGTTGGGAGAGTCACTGGCGTTGTTGCTGCTGCTGCTGCCCTTCTAAGAGAAGAAGGATCGGACGAGCAGGATCGATACCTGAATCTCTCTGCAATCGTCTTTACTCAAGGTGCTTTCTCTCTCTCTTTTTCTTGCTTTTCATTTCAATATTGATTTCGTCTATTCTCAATCCATGGCGGCGTTACAGATCTGATCTGATCTGTTTTCATGCACGCATTTTTCTTCTTTGGGGTTTCCAGAATATAGCCCTCTTTTGGGTTTTCACGAATCGAAGGATAAGTTTTATGGAGTGCTGAGCATTTTGGTATCTGGGTCTGTCTCAGTCTTTGGATCTAGCCGTTTCTCAGTCTTTGGATCTAGCCGTGACAAAGTGTCTTGTGCTTTAGATCTTAAAATCCCATTTGCCCTTTTGCTTTCCTTTTCACAGATCTGTGATCTGTGATCCCTTTTCCGGTATGGTATGCTCCGGGCTTTAGATCTTGAATCTTCCTTTCTTGTATGAATCTGGGCTTAACGTAACATGTGTTGGGGTTAAAGGATCTTCCGATCTTCCCATCTTTGAAGTTTCTTTAATACCATTCTACTTTTATGCTAAGCTCTAAGTTTGATTCCCCGCTGTAACCGTGTATCCCACTATTTTCCGATCATCCATGCTAGATCAGGGTTTCCGGAATCTCGGATCACTCGTAGTACACGTCATTGACCACCTGGACCCCGGTTGCATGGTAGATTTTTTCTTATGTAAATTGATCAGAATTATTGTGCCCATGGAGAGGATTTTTTATGTTCTTGCAGAGGGAGGGGTGGAGGGCATTTATTTTCTTTGTTGTTTTATTGTTAACCTTAAACCCTCACAAATACTATATGTATACTGGAGGGTATACACAGTAATACCTTACTGGAAATGGAGAATGGGGGGAGCCAATTGATTGAGAATCATATTTAGTTGAGTCTGGATCAGATTTCTTTCTCTCTGCCCTTGCAAAGAGCTCTTCTGTGCTTATTAGTTTTATGAGTTCACTTATGATCTTTCTACTTCGTCCAATCAGTCTGTTCCTAGCTGGAGCAGGAAGGGTCCCTGGCCTTGCCTGGTCCTGCACTTGCTTGCTTTACATGGTTGCGTCTGTTAACCTAGGAAGCGAAGCAGCGATGAGGAGTGGTATGCTAGTAGAAAATTATCATTTTTTTGATTAGCTCTATGTTTTAAATCGGGATCCTTCAATTCCGAGGTGTAGGATAAGTGTGCAAACCAGATAGATACCTGTCAGTAGTGGTTTATTTATAAATGATAAATATATTTGGTAGTAATAAACCGGATTGAGTTATTTAGGATCTTCTTTGACCTTATCAATGGGGTCTATATTTAGACTAGGAACATGTCACTGATCGGTCATGGATTTATTTGGGATCTGTTCCAAAGATGAGGAATATGTAAACTCTACCGTCATATTTGCGTCCGTCATAACCACACAAAATACATCATTGGTCGCAGTGGTGGGCTAACATGTTAAAGATATTGCTCTTTAACTGTATTTGATGATCCGGTTTCCAGAGTATCATTTAACCGGACTTACAAATACTATACAGGCTCCTAATGGCCAAAAGTCAAAATTGGTTGCTGTTTAATGACTGTTCTTAACCAGCAATGGCACATGACCGTTATTAACCAGGGTCCAGCAATGGTACAACTGTTATCGGCGCATATAATATAGAACAATGTTGGCCCAATTTCAGGAACATCGGCTTTCATTTTGGTTAGATCGCCACTTTCACTTTCTTTCATGGATGGTTTGTCTCAACAATTGCTTGCATGGTTTTCATGTAAAAAAGTTCCTACACGCGAAAGTACTATACCCATGTCAAAGCTCTTGTTCCTACGCTTGTTGATATAGATAGTCTACATTGCTAGCGAACAGATCTGGTAAATTGACAAATGTGTCTTGACTCTAGTTGATGACAAGTACTATATGACTTCAAAACTCTTGTATTCTTTAGTCATTGTGTTCTGATCTATTATATGATTATTTCTTTAGGCAAAAGTGAACCTTGTACACAGTCATATTTTTTAGTTTTCTGCCTTGTCTCTCATTTTCTCCCACACTTTCATGGATGCCATCCCTTGTAAACCCATTGTTGTAGACTAGTTTGTGCCTAACTCAGGGGGTTTGAACCAGGCACCTGTTGGCATAGAATTAGCCAAATGCCCAACAACATTGGCAACAATTGGTTGAGCCAATCCCTTTGAGTTAAAGTTTTTTTAGCCAACCTGTGTGATTATATACTTTTGTCTTGAAGTTGCGGGACCATTGACTTTCATTTTCATAGCAGCTTTTATTGTGGTGGTGTTCTGGTGTGATATCATCTAGACACGTTACTAAATCACAAATCAGGATTGTTTATCATTCTATTAGTTGGTCACATGGTTATCCGGCAGTCAAGATATTAGTTTGTCAATGAATTGGTTTCCCCTTTGTTATAGTCGCATTTTATACATTTGACTGTTGGCTATTGTTTTTTGAAGTGAACTTCCCTTGTTGCTTATCATTATGTACTTAGATTGCTTCTGGTTGGCTTTGTTTCTGCAGAAATCTAGAAGATGGCTGACGCTGAGGACATTCAGCCACTCGTATGTGACAATGGAACTGGAATGGTTAAGGCGAGTCTTTAAATCACAATCTCTACTCAAGTTTTTGCAGTCTTGGCTAGAGTTACTAGATGATATACTGTGCATACGTGTTACCTTTACAAGATCTTCAGTTTGATACAGGTAATCTGGCATTGTTTGTTCCGAAGGTGATCTAAACTTATGCTCGTACCTTGTTTCTGTACAGGCTGGATTTGCAGGTGATGATGCACCAAGAGCAGTGTTCCCCAGTATTGTTGGTCGTCCCCGACACACTGGAGTTATGGTTGGCATGGGCCAGAAAGATGCCTATGTGGGTGACGAGGCTCAGTCAAAAAGAGGTATCCTTACATTGAAATATCCTATTGAGCATGGTATTGTTAGCAACTGGGATGACATGGAGAAGATTTGGCATCATACATTCTACAATGAGCTTCGAGTTGCTCCAGAAGAACATCCTGTACTTCTTACTGAAGCTCCCCTGAATCCCAAGGCAAACAGAGAGAAGATGACTCAGATCATGTTTGAAACTTTTAATGTGCCTGCTATGTATGTTGCCATTCAGGCAGTTCTGTCTTTGTATGCAAGTGGTCGTACAACTGGTGAGTATGTGATTGCTTTGATTGGTGAAACTTATTGCTGTGATTTTTTAATTGTAAACATTGGCAAGGATTGCCAAAGGTCTATATTGACTGTGTAATGCACCTATGTTTCAGGTATTGTGCTAGATTCTGGGGATGGTGTTAGTCACACAGTGCCAATTTATGAAGGATATGCCCTGCCTCATGCTATACTTAGGTTGGATCTTGCGGGGCGAGATTTGACAGATGCATTAATGAAGATCTTGACAGAGAGAGGGTATTCATTCACCACCACTGCAGAGCGTGAAATTGTCCGTGATGTGAAGGAGAAGCTTGCATATGTGGCACTTGACTATGAACAGGAGCTTGAGACAGCTAAAAGCAGTTCTTCAATTGACAAAAGTTATGAGCTCCCTGATGGGCAGGTGATCACCATTGGTGCCGAACGTTTTAGATGCCCTGAGGTATTGTTCCAGCCTTCTCTAATTGGGATGGAAGCTGCTGGTATCCATGAGACAACATACAACTCCATCATGAAGTGTGACGTGGATATTAGAAAGGATCTATATGGAAACATTGTGCTTAGTGGTGGGTCTACTATGTTTCCTGGTATTGCTGACCGTATGAGCAAGGAAATCACTGCACTGGCTCCTAGCAGCATGAAAATCAAGGTCGTTGCACCTCCAGAGAGGAAGTACAGTGTCTGGATTGGAGGTTCTATTTTGGCATCTCTCAGCACATTCCAACAGGTAACTTATCTCCGTTTCCATGATGTGCAGCTGCTCATAATTTCTTATTACATTATCTGTCAGTATTGATGTGATCTTTCCCAAACTATTCACTTCTCATTATTTTATTTTGTCTGAAATGATTGCCTCTGATTGCAGATGTGGATTGCAAAGGCCGAGTATGATGAATCTGGTCCTTCCATCGTCCACAGAAAATGTTTTTAATTTCGGTGCTTATATTACTTTAGTGCTTTGTGAAGATGGGTATTCTAGAGAATGTTTGCTTGAGATGGTGGCAATAGTGCTAAGGTCGAGATTCAGTTTATTTTTTATGCAAGGGTTTTAGAGAATATATCTGTGTAATTAGATGCTCTGAAGCATAGTTTTGTGGCTCTGTGCCACAGTTATTTGTGTTTGTATTGGTAGACGTGACCAGAAACCTATCTGTTTCTCATTTTTTGATTTGAACCCTGTAATGTTATGCAAGAAGTAAATGTTGAACATTCTATTGAATGAATGTTGGGATGCATCTTGAAACTTTTGAGGCTAGCTAGTATTCATGTTATAATATCAGTGGATATTTTCTCTAATGTATTTTTCCACTGCTTTAGTGTTTTCTATATTGCTTTGCAACCTTGTTACCTAAAAAATGTATATTAGGTGCTTATCATTTAGTGAGCTATTTTCAGAAGTAACTGACATTTGAAAAATGATTTTTTTCTTGAAGAAATGATTCCCCACCCTCCCACACTTGAGTGAGGTTGGTATTAACTGCCAGCTGCAATAGCGGCTGGTAATCTGGCAGGACTTGGTGGGAATGGATCATTATGCCTTAGTGAAAAGGGCTTGAACCAACCAAGCTATCCTTTGGGGCTTTGAGGAATGAATTGTGTAAAGATATATATGCACTAAATCATTAACCTATCTGTTCCTTGGGGTTTCAAACAATGAATTATGTAAAAGGGTATATGTATTAAATTATTGTGATATCTGCAAAAGGTTTATTTTTAGGCAATATATGCAGTAATTCGATGCTAAATACCATGGACTCTTCTACACAGTACATGCCTTCTGACTTTTCACATGATTTGAAGCACACTCTCAAATAGGATTTACATTGAACTTTTACAGTTTCAATAGATTGTAGCTATGATCCATGGTATGTGTGTTTAATTCAAAAATTTTCCTTACTGGCATATAACTTTTTTTTTTGATGTTGATAAAATTATATGTTTTGTGAATATTTATTGTAAAGAAGGAAAGACGGCTAAATAAAAGCCTTATGATAAGTTAGAAGTTTTGTTGAATGACTTTTTATAATATAAGAGCATTTCTCGAACAATTCACAGGGAGTTTTTTGACGTTGGTAAAATTATATTTATGTGAATATTTATTGTAAAGAAAGAAGAGGTTTAATTAATACTAAGTCTTATGATAAGTTAAAAGTTTTGTTGAATGCCCTTTTTATCATAAGTGACTTTCTCGAATGATTCACAAGGAGACGCATACAACGAGGAATTGAATAAGGACTTTACATGTTAATGGCATTCATAAAGGTGAGGTGCTCTATGGGCTGGGTGTGGAGAAATTTGTCTGTATTTGTATGTGTTTAAATAAACATTAAAAGGGTGATCATAAAAATATAGATTACATTAATAGAATAACATAGGTTCATTCCAATTATTGTAATATCTATCAAAAAGTGTACTAACTATGTTATTCTTTAGGGCTTTGAAAAATGATTTGTGAAAGGAATTGATATATAAACGAAATTGTTGTAATTTTGGCAAAAGGTGTATTTTTAGGTCATATGGGGTTATTCATTCAGTGTTAAATACGTTGGACTTTTAAAGAATAACATGCACCTCTTCAGAAGAGACATATGCCACTGGGAATTGAAATAAGTACTTTAGGATGTTAATTGCATCAAGACAGTTGAGTTGCCCTGTAAGCCTGGGTGTAGACATATGCCACTGGGAATTTAATAAAGTACTTTAGGATGTTAATTGCATCAAGAAAATTGAGTTGCCCTGTAAGCCTGGGTGTAGAGCAGTTCCTCTTGTATGTGTTAATTAACACTAATAAGTTGATCATATTAACAATAGAATACTTAAAGGAACAAAATATATACATCTCAACTTTGAAATTTAAGGAACAATATATATCCATGTCAACTTTGAATTTATTAAGTTAGATTTAGAATACATTTTTAAGTTAGATTTAGACTACATCAGGGCTAATATATCCATTTCAACTTTTAATTTCATAAGTGAGATTTGCATTTGTTTTATATTTTTATTAATGATTAAAAATGGAATTAAGATGGCTCTATGTATATAGAGCATAAGTACCGTGGCAGATGGTCAAATAGTTTCCCGAAGAGGTTTTTCAATACTGCTTGTATTCATTTAAACATCTTTTGAGAATGCTAATCTGAAACGTACAGAGTTTTTTACTTACACCCAGTTTGCCTGGCCCATTGATGTAAATCTGAGGTGCTGAGATATAATCTTGTGACATGCAGTCTGATGGTTGGGCATGTCTTAGGTTTGAATTCTGGTGAGCATATGTTTGGCATAGATTACAATGGGTCAGATTTCCTTGAGGCTAATTGGCGTGGAGTTTCAATTGAAACGCTCTTTTGTTTTGGTTGTTTTTGTTAGTGATGCTTGTTGGTTTACACATTCACACTGATTCAATGTGGTTATATTATTATCGATTAGTTTAGTTACTTTGGAAGCATAATAATAAATCCAAAAATGCATTTTTATTAGTGGTAAGAATAGCTGACATCATCGCAGTTAGTTGTACAGGGATGAAATTTGTTAGTGTTTGCTACCTTGAGGAACTTCATGTTAGACAAATTGGTTGACAGCGCTATATGTGAGATTTTTATATTAGACAAATTGGTTGACAGCTCTGAATGTGAAATTTTCATTTTAGACAAATTGGTTGACAGCGCTAAACATGTAGAAGGCATAATAGGATTACTGAATAATAGGATTATTGATCTACTTCATGTTAGACAAATTGGTTGACAGAGCTAAATGTGAAATTGTTATATTAGACAAATTGGTTGACAGCTCTAAATGTGAAATTTTCATATTTGACAAATTGGTTGACAGCTCTAAACGTCATTATATGTAGAAGGCACAATAGGATTACTGATGTAGGCAGTGGTTGTTAACAGTAGTAGTATGGTGAGCAAATAGACATGTCTATATGATATTCATTATCTTCAATATAACATGAAGGTTTCTGTGAAGGAATATCACTCTGTAAAAACATGGATGTATGGTTGTAGATACATGGATGTATGGTTATTTTTATAAAAAATATATTTTAGATAAAAATCTTACTTATTTTGTTAGTTGTATATTTTTGTTGTTCAGATTTTTGGATAGTGGAAGGTTGTCGGCAACTTGTTAATCTAAAGACTTTTGCACAAGAACATTTACCAATATAGCAAACCTCGAGGCTTTAAAATTATGTGATGTTCAGCAATACATTCTACATTGTATTTTTGTTAATCTAAGGATCGTGGACAAATCCTGGTTGGTAATTTCAAGGGACTCGATAAGATTTGATCTCAAAAAGTTTTTGCATAAAACATTTACCAATAAAGCAAACGTTGAGGCTTTATAATTATGTGATGTTTAGCCATACATTCTACATTGTGTCTTTGTTAATATAAAGATCATGGATTTGTATCTAAAATAACAATGATACTATAAAGAAGTTATATCATGAAAATTAAAAAAAAATGAATTGTAAATGTATTTGTTTGTTTGTTAAGTTTCAAAGATTTTGAAGTTGTAAATGTAGTTGTTTGTCATTAATTTCCTGAACTCTAAAATATCATGTTGTATTTATTTGAATTGTTTTTGATGCGAAAGGTGTTGTGATTATGTTAACATTTTATTTTTATTATAGAGGAGATGATATAAAAGATGAATATTATTGTAACTCCATATCATGATTTATGAGATTGTTTTTGATGTGATTTGTTAAGATTGTTTACCTTTTTATTTCACAAGACATGATAGAAAAGATGAATATTATTATATCTTTGTATATCATGATTTATAATTGAGGTCATGAGGTAAATTGGGTTGGTGAAATTAGGTCAAGCAAAATATTGCTATAGTTTATGATTCCATTATTCAAAAGAATAGTGGTTATTCTCCTATAAGTGGGTTGTTACACAATTGAGTTATGTTGTTATTGTTCAATATGGTTGAGTGGTCACATTCTCCTATAAGTGGGTTGTTCCACAAATGAGTTGTGATGTTAATATTGTTGTTTTAGTATGGTTGAGTGGTCACATGCCCCATAGTGTAAATGGTGTCACACTCATGATATATGGAGAATTCTTGTCACTTAAAAGGAAGCATCTAGATTTCCATGTACAATGTTATTCAGAACCAAATATTTGCATATAGAAACATCATAAATATTCAAAAAACAATATAGAAGAACGACACTTTATCATTATCAAACCCTTAGGGTAGGGCAACACCATACAATGGATCATAATATGGAAGGGATTATCTCTTGTTCACTTGCGTCTACGAGGAGATAACCGCCTAATGAGCTACATGCTCCAAATACAATATTTTTTTTCACCTCCCATTACATTGCTTGAACCCTTTTATATAGTGCTACAAACCACCTAAGAACATTATAGAGGAGGAATCTTTTAGAAGCATAACCTTTTAAGAAATCCTCTTATATTTATTATATTTATACTAAGATATCTAACTACCATAGTGGGCCTTATTTAATACTATAGTGGACGCAATCCACCTTACATTGAATGACCTCCACTACCTTTCTAGCTACCTAACATTCCATCCCCTTTATGAAAGCATTGTTCTCAATGCTTATTATGAGGGTGTACAACCATATATCAGGGTCCCATGGATAAGTGTGGATCATAGTGCTGAAGTAGGTTGGAGAATCAGGGTACCATGTAGAAGTGCGAACCAGCATGCTGAAGTAGTGAAACTGCGAATGTAAATCTGGATCCCATGTCCAAGTGCTCATGTGAAATCCACGCTGAAGATATCGTAACTCAAGAACCAACTGATGCTCCAAAGATCTACACTGATCATGTGGATCCAAAGATGTAGATCTCTCCATATCTCAAAGATTATCTGCATAACACACTAGTATTGGAAAATACTGAAAAATAGTATTCAAAAGGCTCTTGACTACTATCCATACTATGCTGTATATAAGGTGGAGGAGAGTCGTCAAATAAAATATGAAAATAGTTATCATTCCAGAGATTACAACGGTCTATATACCAATCCTCACAATCTTTCTTGTAATCATACCGAGCATATCTTTCTTGAGTATATTCTCCGATGATGTCAATATATCTCTCTTGCATTGCAAGTCTGATCGCTTCAAGGAATGGCCTCCACTATCTCTCTAGCTACCTAACAAATGTGGAAGAAGTCAATGCACATATTTATATCAAATGCACATATTAAAGAGGTCATATCCCCAAAACAGGTTTTGTCCCATACTTCTTTGCATATACCACTAGTATTCATAAACCACAGTGTCTTTTTCATTGGCAACATTTGTCTTCCATGCTAACACTAATGCACAATAGTTACCTTGATGTTTATATCCAATTGTATGCATTCATTGCTTGAAGTAGATTATTGTTCCATCTCTCACATAATGTAAGGGCAACGATTGTCTTCTGTCATACACAACCTATGGGCGGTTCTATATGCTTATATATAGTGGAATGTGATGGAGCAAACATGTTTTCAACAATTCAATGCTTGTGGAATAAATTAGTTGTTGTGGTTGGATTGGTGTCGTAAAAAAGCTTGTATGTTTATTTTCAAGCAAACTTTTTTTTATTATAATTTTAGCAGTTAGAGTAAATCCATTTTAACCCAAGATATGAGATTGGACCATGCCAAAGGGTCAATCTCTAATTCTCCAACCCATGTTGCATATAATATGTAGACAAGCTTCAAGTTTTAAAGATTATTAAAGTTGGTAAAGTAATTGATTTTCTTTAACTTCCTTCATATTAAATTAGTATATTATATATTTATTTGGAGACTAAAAGTGGTGTTTTTGATCTTTAAGGTGTGCTAGTGCTTTTTTTACTAGACAATATAAATTATGAGTTTTATAATATTCATCTATGATGTATAGTTGAGTCTATGAAGGTAGGGTACGTAGGACATTATTTAATTCTTCAATAGAGTGACCATTGTGGTCTTACAAGGGGGTTGTTCATTTCAACTGTCATGTTAAGTTTGGTCAAATGATCACATGCCCCACAATATAAATTGTGTCAGACTTGATAGGTGGAGAATGCTTGTCACTTAGAAGAGAGCATCTAACAACTTCATGTATAATTGAAGAGGTGCATGTACATATCTATGATCGAAGATAGACATGTAAGTTTTTGTAAACAACAATATCCTTTTCATTGGTGACATGCTTTCCATGCTAACACTATTGTATTGACCTTTACCTTGAGGTATATCTACAATGACATGCATTTAACGCTTGAAGCAGATTGTTCTATCTCACATGCAATGTAAGGTTGGTCATTGTCTTATGTCATACACATCCTAAGTGCTTGGTATATATGTTTATATATAGTGAAATAGGGCGCAACATATGTTCTTTAAAGAGTTCAATATTAATGAAATAAATCAATGGTTGATTTTGGATTGGTGGCTTGTATGTTCATTTTGGTATATAGTTGTAATACTTCACTGTAAGTGTAACATTTAACATAGATCTATTTTAACCCAAAATCCTAAATTGGACCATACAAGTATGTGTAAGTGACAATCTCCAATTTCCATGTCCATATTCTTGAATTTAATACATAAGCACAATATTTTCTTCTAAATCTTACTCTCTTTAAAGTGACCCATGTGACCTCTTTTGCTTGACAATGTAATCCTCCTTTTGTGATATAATTACGCTTGTCAATGTATGGGCACTATTGTTTAACCACACTCCCCTTCTCATGCATCGACTAGTTAAAATGATCCCATGCCTCTCCACTATTCTTACAATGAGAGAACAAATGTTATGAATATCATAAAAATAGAAACAACAATAACATATCATGTTTCAA
The DNA here is from genome assembly GCA_010110895.2 of Picea sitchensis. Classification (NCBI taxonomy): domain Eukaryota; kingdom Viridiplantae; phylum Streptophyta; class Pinopsida; order Pinales; family Pinaceae; genus Picea; species Picea sitchensis. The sequence continues at coordinate 86,806 of SNQJ01S0000906.1, read as the reverse complement.
TATAAAATTGGTGTTGTTTAAACGTTCTATGTTTTGGCCATTTTTGTCGGAATTCGATGACATAAATCTGGACGAAATCACAATTTTATGTTGTCTAAATTGCATTTTTGAATGCAAACATGGATTCAGTGTGCTGAAAAACCCTTGGAGCACTCAAATTATACAAACTTAGCCACTCAAATTTGCAGATCCAACAATTTCTCGCCGGATTTTGAGCAAGATTAAACAGAAAATATGCCCAGAAAAGGGCCAAAACATAGAACATTTAGACTATGACATATAAAATGTCTTATGCAGCCATACATGAGCATATTTACAAAAAAATTCTTTGATATGACTTAGTGATGTAATACATAATATGAGTTTGCATCTCCTACTTTCAACTTTTTATTTTGTGAAATTTCTCATCGTTAACTCCTTTTGGTTCGATGACTTCTTACCATTTGGATCACGATTTGGGGATTATTTTTGTTGGATGGAGATCAAGTGGACATAACCAAATTTGTGTAGGTATGAATATAAACATAAAACACATTGACAACTTCTTTTTGATTTCACCATTCCAATAAAAATATCATTACCTTTTTCTTCCAAAGAAAATTTTGTTGTGAAATTTAAAGGATGCTTCCCTATATTTGTGAATGACATCTTTCATAAATTTGTGGATGTAGACTAGTAACTTCACAAATGGGTATTCAAACTCTGTCAAGATAAAACTAACCAAATTCCTTACAACATTAGCGACAATTGGTTAAGTTGACCCCTTCAACTTTTCAAATTGAAAAGACATAGAATGGCCTTTGACCACTCAACTCCTATCCTATGTCTACCTTTGAGTATCAAATGAAATTTATTTTGATTATTATCTTTTAGTTTCCATTCTCCTCAACATTCTAGATCTATGTTAATGTAAATTGCCAACAATTTTAAAAATTGGCTATATAATGACAAGGATGTGGTTTTTAAAATAAAAAACACAGTAATACAAACACATAGATGTGCACAAAAAAAATATTTTTCTTTATTCATGGATTCATCTATTTATACAAAAGTAGAATAGTAAAATACTATTAAAAAATCTTGCCTTATTTTATTCTTATTCTTAGACCTATTCTACTCTTAATATACAACACAGTTAGACTATTACGTTTATGTATTGGAGCATCATACCCTAACCATTTTTATTGTATTTCTTGGAAAAAAAACTTATGGTATTGTTATACTATTTGTTTGAAAACTATGCTCATTATAATGAAATTTAAAAGTTTTATTGTAATTGGAAAAAAATCTATAACTTTCTTATGGTATTGTTAAATTATTTATTTGAAAAACTATGCTTATTATGGTGAATTTTTTTTGACAAGGTGGAAATTGTTTTTCTTTTTATTTTATCTTTCTAAATTGAAATTATTATTAGGTAATTAAACTAAAACATATTTATTATTCTTTTTATTTTATCTTTCCAAATTGAAATTATTAAGTAATTAAACTAAAACATACTTATTATTAGGTAGTTTATTATTAGGTAGTTAGACTAAAACATACCCACTATTTCTATTAGTTGCTATTCAAACTTTCCATACTTCAAATCTGCCTCAAATTTTAGATTTGGTTATTGGTGTGAGTTTTTCAAGTTAAGATTTTTTTAGTCATATACCTAGTAAAATTAATTTTTATTATGAAATGAATTTTAATTGTTAATAAAAAAGTACACATAAGACATAATTATCAACTTTATGAGAACTCTCTAAGTTCTATTTTTTAAAGTGTTATTTAGTGGTTAATTTTATCCTTTTTCAAAACTCTTTTTTAAAAGGTAGTTTTTTGAGATTTGGAATCTTCTTATTATGTCCCTGTGAGACATACAACATCCATGAACTTGAATTAATCTAGTCTATACTAAGGAAAACAAATTTCTACATGGTTTTCTACAGTTTCGAGGTTGATAATGTTGATGGGATACCACCTTGGAGGTGGCATTCATCATGCGTCCTGTGGCATTCACGACGTGTCCTCTTGTGATGTATTATGTCTGTGCTATAGGAGTTTGGTTGGTTTTCTTTGTGGGCCTGTATTAGTTGGCTCACACAAACATGTACTAAATGACGCTGTTGGGTTGTGAGGCTGTGCATTGGGTGGTGATTGGTGGTTTCATTTCGTTCTTGGGTTTGTTTGTTGGCCCATGGATTCCTTTTGGCGTTTTGGTCTTTCTTTGGGGTTTGGTATTCATTGTGAGATTTGGTGGGTAGTTTTGTTTCATGCTCGATGCTAGGTGGTTTCCTTATCTATGTCGGGTTCCTAGCCTCCTCTCTGGCTTTGTTTTCTTTCCTGTGAATTTGTTGCATGAGTTTGGGTGGATTTCTTTGCAGGTTTGTATTATTTGGCTTGTACAAATGGAAATAAAGGTCGCCATCGGGTTGTGAGCCTATGTGTTGGGTGGGCTGTAGGATGTGCATTACACTAGGTGGTTCCATTTTGCGTTCGGTGGTTTCATTTCATGCTCATCTATGTTTTCTAGCCTATGGATTTGTTTTGACATTTTGGTCTTCATTTTGGGTTTGGTCTTGATTGTGAGCTATGGCAAGTGGTTTCATTTCTTACTTAGTGGTGAGTGGTTTCCTTTTTTGCATCAGGTTCCTAGCCTCCTTTGTGGCTCTATTTTCTTGCATATGAATTCATTTTGGCATTCTGTTCTTGATCTAGTCTTCAGCCTGAGGTTTGGTTTGGTGTTCATTGTGAGCTTTGGTGAAAGGTTGTGAGCTTGTGACTTGGGTGGTTTCATTTGTTCATTTCTCATTCGACTCGATTTGTTGGCATGCAAATTTATTTCGACATTTGATTTGACTTGGATACACATGGATTAAAAGGCTTCTAGTGGTTTTGTATTGTGATTTCACGACTTCATGGTGTTTTCTGTGCGAGTTTTTGTGTTGTGGGTTTCATGGTTTGCCTCTTGTGTTTTGCTTGCAAATTAGGTTGTTGGTTTATGGTGTTGTGTTGGATGTGCAGAGCACTCTAAACAACCTATAAGTTGATTCCCCATCATTTGTGAGTTGGTTACCATTGGTAATTAAGTATCCAACTTAAATTTTCGTGCTCTGACAATGTTTGTGATTCGAATTGGATCTGTACAATAACAATTGGCTACTAGCACAGACTCTATGATGATCAACATCGACAAGGCTAGAGGATATGAATGAGGAAGGGGACCGAGTTGTTGGCAAGAAGGGCCTCATGCCATCACGATCAATGTCCACGCCCGCGTTAAATCAAATCATAAGGCATGCATATGTAATGTAACATTACAAGTAAAAATATTTTTATTAGAAAAATATGATGTATTTAAAAAATAAAAATGAAAAAAATATGAGAGCTCTTCTCCAATGTACTAAAACAAAAGATAAGGGAGGGGAAAAGAGGGTTGGGGACACTTGACCTTCTAGCTATCTTATCTCATTTATCCACAAAGCGTGAGAGGGTTTTTTGGGCTAAGAGTGAAGGAAACACTCTCTAGACTTCTATGAGGAGCAGGAGGATGAACCAAAGAGCCTTGCGAGCTTAGCATTGGTTTTCCCATTTAAGTTTTCAAGGTAAATGACTCATATGCAATGTTCTCTCTATGATTTACTATGTTAATTTGCTTACTACATTAATTAATTAGGAATATCTTTGTATGTGTTTTAATGGGCCTAATGGTTAAAAACATGTATTTCCTCTTAAGAGGTCACAAGTTCATATCCAGAGGGGGTAAGGTAGGTGGCTGCAATTCTTTCGAAAGGGTCATACACCTACCTTCCTCACAGGCTGCAACTGAGTCGATTTCTTCTTTGGCTAGGTGTTTTCTCTTTCCCACATGCCGTACGTATCTCCCTGACTTGATTTCTTCCTTGGCTTGGCTGGGCATTTTCTCTTTCCCATAGGCCGTAGGTATTTCCTCGAGCCGATTTCTTCCTTGGCTGGGCTGGGCATTTTCTCTTTCCCATAGGCCGTAGGTATTTCCTTGAGCCGATTTCTTCCTTGGCTGGGCTGGGCATTTTCTCTTTCCCATAGGCCGTAGGTATTTCCTCGAGCCGATTTCTTCCTTGGCCAGGTTGTACGCCTTCCCTGAGGCCATATTCACATGCCCATTGAGCCACACACAACCTTGGTAGGTCTTGTCTCATTTAGATTGTACGTTGAATGGTCTTCCATCTCCAGTCATGGAATTTCCAAATTAAATAATATATGGCATAAATTCTTATATCAGCAAAATGTTGATTGTGATTTCGATTCAGCGTGGTCGAGATCTCAGCTTTAGCTAATACGAATAGTACAGCTCTTTTGATGAGTTATGTGCCTCTTTTCATCCTCGTTTTGCACATAAATTTAGAATGTTCAAGGTGTTGGCTTGGAAATGGATATCCTTTGGCTCAAATCCATTCCTGCCCAAAACTCTATTAACTTGATCATGCCTAGGTTCCTTCGTTGGTAATGTGTGCCCAAACATCGATATAGGATATATATGTCAATATATTTAAAACTCCAATTCATAATTGTACATGGTGTTCATCCTTGGTTCATAAGTTTGTTTTGGAAGAAATTCATACATCCACTATTAACATAACGCTATAGATTGTGATAGTTGTGAGTTATTGTAAAAATGAACAACATATACATGTTATCTTGTAATTGATCCTATGAAACCATTAAAGTATGTGCACCTAGCAATAGTTGATAGCAAACAAACATTCTCATTTTTTAAACATTTTATACACAAGGTGATTGTGTTTTGTTTAATTGTAGTTCATAGGTCTTTGCTTAGCTAATACAAATACTATAGCTCCCTTGATGACTTTTGTGTGTTTTGTTTAATTGTAGTTCATAGGTCTTTGCTTAGCTAATACAAATACTATAGCTCCCTTGATGACTTTTGTGCTTTCTTTCATGCTCGACTTGCATACAAATCTGGAATGTTCAAGGTATTTGCTCGGAAATGGACCCTGTTCGGATGAAATGCAATATTCTTTCCCATAATTCTATTAAGTTGACCATGCCTAGGTTCCTTGCTTGTAATGTGTGTGAATCCTTTGACTCGTAAGTTCATTATAGAAGAAAATCTACATGCACTATTAACATAATGCTATGGATTATGATAGTTGCGAGGTGTTGTAAAAATGAATAAGATACAAACCCCACCTTGTGTGTGTAAAAGAAAAACAAATCAACGATCCATATACTTACATTATTTTGTTCCTATTTACAGTCTTGTGCATGTAATTCTTCTTCTTAATAGGTCCATGATATTTTATATAATTTTATGAATAATATATTTTCCTTAATGACTTCTATGCTCTCTTTCATCCTTCTTGCATGCAACTCTAGAATGTTTAAGGTGTTGGCTTGGAAATGGACCCCATTTCATTAAAATCCATTCTTGCCTAGGTTCCTGGTAGGTAATGTGTGTGAAGCCATTGATATAAGACATATATGTTAATGAACTTATAATTCCAATTCATAATTGTACATGGTGTTCATCCTTGGCGACCTTTAGCTAATACATATAGTATAGCTCTCTTAATGATACTTGTGCCTCCTGTCAACCCCAACTTGCATACAAATGTATAATGTTCTAGGTATTGGCTTGGAAATGGGCTACCTTTGGCTCAAAATTTTTCTTGTCCAAAACTCTATTAAGCTAAAGATGCTTAGTTGTTATGTTTGTACAACCATTGATATAAGAGATATATGTTTATATGCTTACAACTCCAGCTCATAATTGTACACGATGTTCATCTTTGGCTCATAAATTTATTATAGAAGAAAATCATGCATGCACTATTAACATAGTGCTATGGATTATGATAGTTGTGAGTTACAAAAATGAACAACATACAAGTGCTTCTTTGTGATTGTTCCTATCAAACCATTATCATATGCACACCTAGTAGTTGTTGATAGCAAACAAATATTCTCCTTCTTTGAACTTTTCATACACAATTTGATCATGATTTTGTTTCATTGTAACCAAGGTCTCTAGTTTAGTTAATACAAATAGTATAACTCCCTAATGATTTATGTACTTACTTACATCCTCGACATACATACGAATCTAGAATGGTAAAGGTGTTGGCTTGAAAAGGGACCTTGTTTGGATAAAATCCATTCTTGTCCAAAATTTTGCTAAGTTGACCATGCCTAGGTTTATTGTTGATAAGCTGTGTGAAGCCAATAACACACACACACACACACACGCACACACACACACACACACACACACACACACACACACACACACACACAACCCCCAAGTAATTCCCCTCATTTTGAGGATGGTACAAGCTTTAGACATGGTGTTAATGTTTCCTATGTGGGTTGTGAACATGGTGGACATTGGTGTAATAAAATAATGCATCATAATACTTTAAAATTTCACCTTTTTGTTACGGGATACCATGGTGAATCATAATTTTCTTCTAGATAAGTGTTGTCACCTTCTTGAGTCTAGTCATCCTACTAGAGAACTAGGTGGAATGTAGCATACTTCATATCCCAACCACACTTAAGACTTTCCATCTTTCCCTTTCACTTCTGTTCCATCCATCATATTTCCCCACCCACGATTAAATTATCATAAGTCATTCATCAAGGTCCTAAGAAAAACAATGAAGACCCATGTGTAAGAGCCTTCAAAGTCAAAAGAGCAAAAGTGCTTTAGGTGGTTGTAGACATAAAAAGTCAACAACCAAAAAATAATAATGTTTGAGCTATGCCACCTCACTAAAAGGCCCTTACCCATAGTCCTATGCTTAATAATGCATATCCAAAGAAAATGACTAAGAAATGAAGAAAGAAAGAAAGGAAAACAAAAAGAAAAAAGACATAGAAAGAAGGGGCGGTAAAAATAGTGGCGAGGTGGTAACTCTAAGATTAGTGCACCCTTATGAAGGCCATGATGGAAGAAATGAAGACCCCTAGCTCTTGAAAGATGGTGAAGGAAGACCTACTCATCATATATGACTATTGAGGTTGATTCATGGAATTTCCCCTTTCCCCTTCCACAAATTTTGCATCATATTACCTACTTCTAACTTAGAAATCTAGGACATACTTCTTGGTCTTAGGAGTGTCACATGTAATAGAGGTTAATGTTGTCCCCACCATGCTTGAACTTAGCCTAAAGTGTAAAATTTAAATGAGTTATTGAAAAGTTAGAAGATGACACTTATATATTTCTACCTAATGACACATATATTGAGACATGACTCACTACTATAGGTGGGCACCTTGCACATGGATCCATGTACTTGCATCGAGTGTTGTATCTATGCCTTGAGACCTGTGTACTATGCCTTGATATTTGTGTACTTACATTAGGATCTGTGACATTGCATTGGGATTCATAATACTTCCTTGGGATCCATGTATTAGCATATGGACATATATATCTTCTTTGGGATACATGTTATTTTCTTCGGATATATGACACTACATTGGTATATGTGTATCTACATTGGGATTCATGAAAGTGAATTGGATAGTGTGATAAGGACTCCATGTCATCACATATGCCACCTAGATCATCTTTGTTGGGTATGTGTTATATTCTTTGCATGAGTGTGTGTGTGTGTGTGGGGGGGGCGACGGTGCGTCAAATTTGACGATCCCATCACCTGTCGGTGTATGCCTATGCCAAGAGTTGTCCAGGGAGGGGGGAAATATCCCCTCCCCCTTGGATACCGCTCGAAGCCAACAAAGTTTGGGGTAGCACCCAATTTTTCTTTAGGAGTGGTTTTTGTTATTTTAACGTTTTTCGCTATTTTTAGCTATTTTCTAAATTAATCCCGGATTAAGAGATTAGGGTTTGGGTAGTTGCAGAATACCTAAAATATTGTATATATTTTATTGTGAATGGTAAAATTAATACAATGAAGAGTTGAGAGGTGCGACACCAAGGAAGGTTGTTTTTCTCCCGGTTAAGGGTTTCCAACGTAAATCTTCGTGTACTATGTGTATGAGCCATTGATTAATTTATGTTTTGCTTGAGAATCTGTATGCATTGCTTTACTTCATAGGTTTAAAACTTACATGTGGTATGAGAGCACATTTTTGGCTTTATAATGCCTTTTTTGCTGAGGGTTTGACTCAGTCTTGATAGATCAAGTTTATCTTGGGTATGTGATAACCCTGGGTTTAGTGGGAGCTTTGCAGTGGTGTTTCTTGTGTTGAAAGAGAATGGGGAGTAGTTCTAGAATTGAGATTGAGAAGTTCAACGAGTCAAAAATTTGATCTATGGAAGCTCAATATGGAGGACCTTCTTGTAGACAAAGAACAATGGATCACTATGGATCCTAGTACACAAACTACTGGTACACAACCTAATGTTACACAATCTACTGGTACACAAACTATTAGTACTCAATCAACTGGTATGTCGAAATAAGATTGGGAGAAGCTGGATAGAAGAACAAGGAGTACAATTCAACTATGCTTGGAAGATTCATTGTTATTGAATGTGTCGGGAGAAGCTACAACCAAGGAACTATGGGAAAATTTGGGGAATTTGTATCAGTCAAAGTCCTCGGTAAACAAGTTATTTCTTCGAAAAAATATGTATCATCTTAGGATGGATTTCTTCCTTCTGCCCGTGAGGAATAATTGTGCAACTGAAAGTATCTTCTCATCCTCAACAACCAAGTCTCTGCATCTTCATCTTTCTTGTGCTCACCATCAAAGGTAGGAGGTTTAATCTTATTCATTTCTCCTTGTAGTTCATCCACTCCAGACCTCCTCTTATGCTTTTTGATAGGATATATACTTGGACTGTTGTATGCCCTTCTAGTAGAGTGCCTTGGTGAGTGATGATGATGTCTACCCGCACTTCTAGATTCTTTCCTTTTGGAAGGAGATCTATGACTTCTGGACTTGGTTGATTCTGTCTCCTTATCCATTTTCTTTTCAATTTTGTCCAATCTCTGCAACAACTTGACGTTTAAGCCATCTTGCTACTCCTTATCCTTCATAAGATTCTCATTATCATCCTTATAGCTTTGCACCTATTTTTGTAGAATCTTAATAGTCTCCACCAAATTCATGGTCTCCTCTTTTCCTTCTCTAGGGCCATTGGATTTTGTTCCTGCATTACCCATGCTCACACCCAACTCCCTAACTTCATCTTCATAGTTGTAAGTTCTCTATGCATCTTCCATGCCTCTAGTCTCTGATCTCTCCGCTAAATTCCACTTGGTTCTATCCGTGCCCTTAGTTCTACAAAATGTGCATGCAATAGGATTTGTTAAACCACGATAATTTAACAAATCTATCATTTTATGCACCATTCTGCCCTTTAAATGCACCAGAATTATCATTTATGTTTTCTTGTGAATTTGACTGCCCATTTACATTTCTGGGTGAATACATGGACTCCTCTGTCCAAGACCTTTCCAATGACTATTATCTTGCTCAATTTTGAGTCTTGAGAAGAAGATTATTGATGGCAAGGGTAAGGAAAATAATATCATCTGGGAAAGGATATCCATTGGCACATGCAACATAGCTTCAACACTCAACGACCGTCCGATCATTCCTTCGTATTTAATCTTGACCGTTAGTTTATTATCGCTGACCACTGAGACACTTGACACAACCCTGATACTCAACAACCATCCGATTTGTACTCCAATTCAATCTCAGTCGTCAAAACATTTCTCCCATACTTAGAAATTTCTTAAGTTTTCCGTGGGTTCATAACCCATTCTCCATTCTTGTTACTTTTCTGCGGCCTACGAAATGCACCCTCATGCTTTTCCACCTTCATTTCACACCCCTACTTAGAAGGAATTTTCTCAATTCACTTGTCTATATCCGTGGCTCCGTTCGTCCAACCAATTCCTCATACTTAGAAAATTCACATCATTCATCGCGCTCCATGATGTCTTAACACTTAGTCAATTTTTGATATCTCACCACGCTTCGTGATGTCTTGATACTTACTCAATTTTCGAGATCTCACCGTGCTCCGCGATGTCTTGATACTTAGTCTATTTTTGAGATCTCACCATGCTCCACAATGTCTTGATACTTAGTCAATTTTTGAAATCTCACCACGCTCTACAATGTATTGATACTTAGTTAATTTTTGAGATCTCACTGCGCCCCACGATGTCTTGACACTTAGTCAAATTTGTAAACTTCACCGTGGGTTCAGAGTCAAGTTTCCATAGGAAAGGAAGGCGCCTCATCACCATGGATCCACATCACTTTCCCCTCGACTAAATTTCTTTAAATTCCCCATGAATTCTTCCCCAATTTTATAAGAATCCTTTTGTCAAACAATTTGTAGACATACTCCAAAATTAAATTTCTGCAATTTTATCTTCAACGTTCTGCTAGTTGGCCCATGCAGGCTCAGTATTGAACTCATGGCTCTGATACCACTTTGTAATGTACCCAACCACCAAGCTGAGTCCTGTTGTATCTATTCTTTTTTCTCCGATACCACTTTGTAATGTCCCCATTACCAGTAGATTCAACAAAAATATTCTGTTACCATTTAAATAACAATATGCCTTGCATAAGATTACAATTATGCAGTAATGCAATTCAAGCATGAATATGTGCAATCAAACATACATAATTTATATAAGCATTTGGTAAATAACATAAAACACAAACACAACAACAATTATATTTTAAATAAAGCACCAACTGCGTGCTCAAACGTTCCTCCCAGCCATAGACTTTGCTGCTCATAAACTCTCAGCAGCAGGTCACCCCCGAGCAAAGGCTAGAAAATCCACCCGGAAGGCTTCCTAAGCCAGGCTAAGGTCTATCAAACAAATAAATAATCTCAAGTCAAGGTGCCAACTATTATAACCAGCCTACAACCTCTCATTTCCCACATCCTATCCCACCCCAGGAAGTGTACCCCTTCTCTGCTCAAAAGTCCTTTAGCTGTCCCACTTCCCTTTCAGGGATTCAACAATAGGCCAGACAGAAAGTCTCATAGCTCTGTATCTATTTCCCAACGCATAGGGAAAACAATTCCCATTAGTTCTCTCGCCTAGAGAGAATGCTCGCGGTCTTGACAACCCACTTCTTCATAATATACACGGGCCCGACAACCTGCTTCTTCAGAATGCACACGGGCCTGACAACCCACTTCTTCAGATCACACACAAGACTGACATCCTGCTTCTTCTCCTCAAACTAACCATATTTTTACTTGTTACAATCAACTCCAAGATCCCAAAGTACAATACCAGTGATGGATGACTGAGAGAGTATAGATGGAAAAAATGGATGAGAGAATAATGAGAGCACCCCCCCAATATATTTGCATGTCCCTAACTTGACACTTGTCATGTTTGGGACTACCTTGGTTCCATTTGGATGATACGTTCCTTATCCTAAGAACTTAGGATAAAATATCACATAACTTAGAATTTAGGAAATATTAATATAATATTCCCATGGGCTTAAGCCCCCTTGGCTTAACCCCTCTTCCTAGAATCTTAGCCCCCTTTCCCTGCTAGTGGAGTTCTAGCCCCCCATACTCTTTTGTCTGGTTGGTATGCAACAACGATGTATTTTTATTAGTAATCTAAGTGTGATTACATATTACAATGCTAGGCTTACTGGCCTTTTAGCATCTAGGCTTTCCAGCCTATTAATCACAAAGGCACTCCGACCTCAAAACTTATATACAAAGGCACTCTGGCCCAAAGTGTCCTGGCTCTCCAACCTATATGTACATTTACAATTGGGGTTCGGTCTAGAGGTATTACAAACATTTTCTCACACCATTGGTTATCTCACATGATATTCCTTTGTAAATCATAAGCATAAGTATTCACTTACCTTGGTCATTATCTCATAACCATCTCAACATAACATGTTATCTCATGTGTGCATCAAAATATTTCAACACTTTTACATGGGAAAAACCTCTTTCCTTTACCATACCCCCTCTTAGGTATAAACCATATTTATGCATTTAGATATCATCAATTAACCATTAATGATATCGAGCATGATTGAAGGACTTTTTACCTAAGTTCTCTTCATCACACATTTAATATTGGAATGGTTAATCATACCTATATAGTTTCCATCAACAACTTTGATGTTACTTATTATTGCGGTGCCTCAAGGGAGCTTACAAAAATCCTTCACCAACATATTTCCAAGTGTCTTCTTGTCCTCATTCACCCATGGTCAACAACCAATAACAACAATCATTAGTCATCATGTCGCACTTAATACATATGTAACAACATATATGCCTATGCATGTCTATATGCACATCACTACGTATTTATCTCTCAATATGTTTACTTGTGCATATGCATTTCAATATATTTTTATCTCTTGCATTTGTATGCATTCCTACATGTTAATTATTTGCACATAATCACATTTCTCAAACTAGAGAAATAGAAACATGCAACAAGAGGTGAGTTTTGAAAAAGTCCCTTTTTATTCTTACGACTGACAAAGGTTTCCAGTTCACCACTAATCCAATCAATGGACATACTACCAATCACACATAGAGGAAACACCGATTGAAAATTTCTCACCTAAGTAGCGATTCACAATCCATACACACACATGCATATCTACTACTTCACATGTAATGTCCCTGGTCTAGACCCTTTTGTAATTGTACATATAGGATGGTGAGATGTTGGTACCAATTGTAAATGTAAATATGTACATAGGATGGTGAGTCGTTGTCACCTGGTTTTGGTGTTGCGGACATCTGAGTAAGTGTGCAGAGAGTTGTTATCAAGACAAGGGCCACACATGTCATAGTGTTGCGCACACCTGGGTAAGTGTGCACATTGTACCATGTTGCACGCACTTGGGTAAGTGCATGGTAATGACATGGCTGTGCGTAAAACTAATATATATATATATATATATATATATATATNTGTATTAAGGCCGGAGACCCTGTGTGAGTATGAGGCTAGTGAGCTAGGAAACAGATAGGCCAGTGCGCCTATCCATGTAATTAAAATAATATTACATCGTTTTACATAGACAAACTCAGACGAAAAGAGATGGGGGGATGACTCCATCGAAAAAGGGAAAAGAAGGGAATATTTTAATAATATTTCCGAAAAAGTGTAATGTGGATATGTTTTTATCCTAAGCTCTCGAGGGTAGGGAACGAGTCACCAAGTGGCTTAAAGCTACTTCTGAAAGTGACAAGTGTCAACTGGAATGCATGAAATACATATTGTTGGCCTTAGTGTATTTTGGGGGGATTGCATTATTATGATTATTTAGAGAAGGATTTGGGAGTAATGGATGTTTTCAAGCTCTCATGAGTAGAAGGGGGTCAGACTGTATGGAAAATCTGACTATTACCTTATCTGCACAAATAACCTTGTAAGGAGTTGAGGTGTTGTAACCAGTGTTTTACTATTGAAGGACGGGTTAACAAACCATTAGCAGTCTCTTTGGGTGAGAGATTGGCTATTGTGAAGTGGTTTTCAGACACGTGAGCATACTCTCCAGGTGAGAGTATTGATGAGAATTGTTCCCTGGTACGCTGAGCATTAGTCTGAGGGCTCAGATACTTCCTTTCCGACCTATTGCTGGTAAACTTGGGAAGGGAAGTGCGGAAACCAGAGGATTGTTGACCAGAGAAGGGGAACACTTCATTGGGTGTGACAGGTGTGTGGGGAACGAGGGATTGTGGGCTAATTGTAACAATGTGCACTTAGGATTGAGAAATTTTGTAGAGATTCTTACGTTAGATTGTCGCTAGGAACCATTTTTCCTGGTGGAGTCAAGCCCTAGCTTGGGGGTGAGCTATTGCTGAAAGCTTATGAGAGACATAGTCTATGGCTGGGAGGAACATCTGAGTTATGTGCGCAGTTGGTGATTTCCATAAAAGATAAGTGTTCTTTATGTGCTTGTCTTGTTTATTGTGTGCATATTTGTCTGTGCTTGATATGGGTTAATTCTTGTATGTAGACGGATATAAGTATTTGTTGTTATTATGTTTAATGTTGCTTGTACATGTAAATATGGTGCTTATAGCATGCATCTGTAGTTGGGCATGCATATGAAAAATGTGGATGGTCTTACCTGTTAAGTTAACCTTGTGATTTTGATTACGATTCTTTAAGAAGAGGATTGGGTGGCGGGGTGTGCAAGAAAGTAGCATGTGTGCACCAAGAGGCTGAAATTCATGTGTGCATTCAGGGATTTAGACTTTGCGCATAGTGAAATCACAATTGGTGCATTACGCCAAGATGGTTGTGCTGTGTGATGAGTATGTTGGTGTGCACAATTATTGAGTTACTTTCACTGCTTAAGGTTGTGTTAAAAAGGAGAATGTTTCTTCCACTTTTATAAATTGTGTGGTGCGACTCAAGCTTGGGCTGAACGAGTTACTTCAAGTGATACTGCACAAACTTGTGTTTAGATTAGAATCTGAGCAGTGAAATTTTAGTGTAACATTGCTTAGTAGTATGCTGGGAATTTTACAGTTTGGTTGAATCAGATCTACAAAAGGAGAGTTTGTGTGATGTGTCCCAACCTAAGGTGGCCGGGGACATTACATTCTGGTATCATAGCAATTGGTTCAACACTGGACTTGTATGGGCCAGAGACTAGCATGAGTAGATGTGTGCGCTAAGAATTGGTGTCACATAGTGTAATGTTTAGTTTGCACAAAAAACCATAGGTGCGTGGTATAGAGTTTTGATGCGCACAAAGACAATGATGCGTTGGTGTGCGCACTAGAGTTTGGAATGTTAAAACCATCTAAGAAATCCAAGGAAAGGATTATGAAAACATGGTGCAAAGTTTTCATGTAGTTGTTGCATGAAATCATCTAACAAATCTTAATTGCCTGCACATTTTGCAGAATTATCAACGATTAGAGCAAGACAGAGTCAATGCATAAGGTTAAAAGATTGGAAGATGTGCGGAGGACTTACAGTCTTGACAATGAATTCAAGGATATGTATGTCATTTTGAGTGCTGATGGTACATAATCCAAGGAGGATCGCATGAACTTGGTAAAAACTGTAAAAGTACTGCAGAAAGATGTCCAGAGCTATAAGACTAATAACGAAAGGCTTACGAGAGCCAAGGAGTAGCAAGATGACTTCAATGTCAAATTGATGCAGAGTCTGGACATAATAGAAAAGAAAATGGATAAGGGAACATAGTCTAGTAGTTCAAGAAGTCCCAAGTCTCATGATGAGAAAAAAAGAGAAGCAAGAAGTGTTGGTATGCATCAACCTCACTCACTAAAGTATTCTTTTAGGAAATCACACAATAGTTCGAGTCCATTTCCTATCAGAAATCATAAGAGAAGTAATGGGGTGGAGAAGCTACAAGGGGAAATGAATAAGATCAAGCCTCCTACCTTTGATGGTGAGCACAAAAAGGATGAGGATGCGAAAACCTGGTTTCTGTGTATGAGGAAACACTTCTAGCTGCATAACTATTCTGCGCAGCCAGAAGGGAGAATTGCTATCTATCAGTTAGAAGGAAAGGCATCAATGTGGTGGGATTAGTACATGAAAGTACAACACATTGATGATAAGAAAGCGACAAGATACAATACGATGACCCTAAAACGTTGGAAGAAACCATAAGAAGCGCTAGGTGTCTTTATGAAAAACAAAGGGGAATATTGACTTTCCAAAAGGATTGGGAAGACAAGATGAAAAATAAGGTGGAATAGAGGAAGAAGGGAGCTAAGCCACCATGTTTTGAAAATACCATGCAAGGATAGACGACTCTCTAGGAGCCCAGAATGTTGGAAACAATGGGACAAAAGTCATGGAAACAACCTATGCAGTGTTGGAGTTGCAACTGAAATCATATGCGTAGAGATTTCCCTCAAAGAGTTGATAAAGCAAGGACTGCACATAATGTTCAACAAGATGCAATAGTGGATGACATGGGCAGAAATATGCCAAGGATTTACGCAATGTTGGATAACAAACATGTTGATTTTCACTCACACATGATCGATGTGGAAGGTAAGATTAATGACCAACCCATTGATATTTTAATTGATTCAGGGTCTAGTCATAGTTATCTAGATCCTAAGATGGTGGAAAGATTCCATTTTCCAAGAAACAAGCTTGGAAAAATGTGGTTGGTGCAATTAGATATGGGAGCAAAAAGGAAAATTAATGAGATGGTTAAGGCATGTCCAATGGAGATGAATGGACTGCGCACAAAGGCTGATTTAAATATTATATCTTTGGGCTCATATGGTTGCCTCATTGGTATGGATTGGTTGGATGAGCACCATATTGTTTTGGATTGTTACAATAAGGCATTCACTTGTTTGGATGAGGAAAGAAATTTGAGATCAGTTCAAGGAATTCCAAGAACTGTGACTATCAAAGAAGTTTAATCTTTGTAGTTGAAGAAAAGCTACACGAAAGGGTGATTTGAACACGAGAGCGATAAGTTTCCAATAATTGGTTGTTTCTGTCACTCCTTAAAAAGGGTCAGTAATAGATCATTTTACTAGAGCGATTTGCAATTAAAGGTAAAGTTGAAGTCTTATGCGCTTGAATTCGAAGTGAATGAAAAGTCTTTAGTTTTCCTTATGTGCGATATGTCATGCTTGCATTTAATATCCTATGTGCGGAAATTCATAGAAAAACAACATAAGAACACAATACACATAATGGATATGGTACTTCCCTTGATAACGAAGTTCACCCTTGTAGTGGGCTACCTCTTCGGGTCATGCTCCAAAGTCTGACCACTTTATTCTTCTCGATGTAATGATGTCTCTCATTTACAAGTTGTAAGGCCAAAGTACCTTTTCGGTGACGACAACAAGAGATCGGAATGTGATCAGGAATCTATCAGCTTCACAAGTTCTACTCATGAGGCATCCGTGATGCTGACATGGACATCATTCCCACATACTCAATACATAAAAAGATGAAGAATAAAATATGACCCCATCAACATGGAGCCATCAAAAGCCTTAGATCTACTGCTCAGATCCAAAACATAAATATGCAGCCCATACAAAAGATCCCGGAACCCACGAGAATCAAAACTGCTTCGTTGGCCACTTGTCATGCAAGTGCCACAATTTCTCTGTCACATATAACTGATTGATTTGATGTGAAAGAAGATTATAAAAAAATAGATAGAAGGAATAAGCTGATCTTGCTGCCTTGCTGCATCTTCTCTCTGCTCCTTCAGACCTATAACAAGCATGCTATGCTGCAACATTTAATGACAAAACAACCCAGGAGCGATAAGTTTCCAATAATTGGTTGTTTCTGTCACTCCTTCAAAAGGGTCAGTAATAGATCGTTTTACTTGAGCAATTTGCATTTAAAGGTAAAGTTGAAGTCTTATGCGCTTGAATTCGAAGTGAATGAAAACTGTTTAGTTTTCCTTATGTGCGATATGTCATGCTTGCATATAATATCCTATGTGCAGGAATTCATAGAAAAGAAACATAAGAACACAATACACATAATGGATATGGCACTTCCCTTGATAACAAAGTTCACTCTTGTAGTGGGCTACCTCTCCAGGTCATGCTCCAAAGCCTGACTGCTTTATTCTTCTCGATGTAATGATGTCTCTCCTTTACAATTTGTAAGGACAAAGTAACTTTTTGGTGACGACAACAAGAGATCAAAATGTGATCAGGAATGTATCAACTTCACAAGTTCTACTCATGAGGCATCCATGATGCTGACATGGACATCATTCCCACATACTCAATACATAAAAAGATGAAGAATAAAATATGACCTCCATCAACATGGAGCCATCAAAAGCCTTAGATATGTTGTTTAGATCCAAAACATAAATATGCAGCCCATACAAAAGATCCCGGAACCCACAAGAATCAGAACTGCTTCGTTGGCCACTTGTCATGCAAGTGCCACAATTTCTCTAACACATATAATTGATTGATTTGATGTGAAAGAATATAATCAACAAATAGATAGAAGGAATGAGCTGATCTTTCTGCCTTGCTTCATCTTCTCTCTGTTCCTTCATACCTATAACACGCATGCTATGCTGCAACATTTAATGACAAAACAACATAATGAAAAACATGCTTACATTGGCTTCTCCAACACTTAGCTTGCTGATCGGAAGCTTTGCTGCAAAAACATACCTTGTCATTGAATTCACGACGTCGAATTACCCAAAAATGACGGCCAAATCATCTCCATCTGAGTTGGAAACTTTCAGGCCCAAGAGACACCTCTGCGTCTGTTACCGTGCCACTGCCTCTGCAATAAATGACTCATTCTGGAATTAAGTTGATGAAGTTTTGCTCAGATCAGAAAACTAACACCACCACTGCGTTCATGGCATCATTTTATCTAAAAATGACTATCTCCACACCTCGATCTGAGTCTGGCACTTTTGGACCCAAGAGGCACCCTCACCTCGATTTGCGTGCCATAAATATATACAGTCCGTACCAGACCGTACAGTCTGTACTAGGCCATATAGGCATGCTCCACTCTTGTGCTCGGAGTCTGCTGCTGCCTCTCGAACTTTGAACCAGAATGCCCTTCTTATACAAATTCTCGGGCAGTTGAGCATTGATGAGGCCGTTGACCAAATGGTTAGCGGAGCTAAGTTTAGTTGCTCGGTTAGCGGAGGTCCCGGGGTAGAATTCCGTGCACTCCGTTCTTTTTGGCACACTCCTTCTAAGTTTAGCGAGCTACCTCTAGAATGGCGGAACCGTAGTTTATTTGGAGGACTATTTGGCATATTTCCCAAAAATGGTGGAACCACTACTAAATATAGCAAAGACTCTAGCGTATATTCTGGCCACAGTTTAATTTGGCGGTCGGTTGGAATATTCTGCCAACTTTGGTGGAACTTTCGTAGATTTGGTGACACTTATAATATATATATTTTTTTCAAAATCCGGTCGCTGAGCCTCGTGCTTTTCAGGAGTGCCACGTGGTGCGTCCCCATTGGACCACGTGGCGGCCTTTGATTCGCCCACTTGGATGCTGACGTCACTTCCATACCGGACACCTCCATGTCATCCTGGACAAGTGGAACCTTCTAGGTGGTGCCACGTGGCGTCACCTGGGGGTGCCACGTGGCACTTTTTCATTGGTCCATGTGGCACCCTAAAAAGGCCAAATTCGAGTGACATGTGGCAGCCTCTGGTGCTTCCACGTGGAATGATGATGTCATGATGATGTCATCATGACACATGTCACTCTATGTGCTTTCCACGTAGGCTGTATAGATTCTGACATCATCCGTACGGATGATGACATCAACAGTATGGGTGCTGACTCATCCCTGCTGACTGCTCTGGGTTGACCAAAACTTTGACCACTTATATATTTTGATCCGTAACTCCGTTTGATGAGCCGTTTTCATCGTTGGAAATCCTGCGATGCGTCTTTGTGATCATGCCATTTTAATTAAGTTTTGGGAAATTTTATTTTCCCCCCTTTTCTGTCTGCTGAAGCCATTCTGAGTGCCCTGGGTCGCTTCTGTGCGTTCCGGGACACTTCTGAAACTTCTGTGATGTTCCCTAGATCCATCTGGATCATGCCTCCCAACTGAAAAGACTTTTGGTCCCCAAAAGTCATTACATTAAGTTTCATGTCCATTGGACTTACAATAAGAAACCCTTACCCAAACTACCTTACAAGGCCTAACAATATCAACATGTGCCAAAAAAGAAGTGATATCAACAATTATCAATTTTACACAATACCCTTCTATGGGGGATGAATAGAAACACATGATTTACAAAAGGTGGCCACTCTCGACTAAATAAAAGGGATTTTCCCCATTTGTTCAACCATTTTTCCGAACACGTCCTCTTTACTGAGCTGTTCTTTCTATGGTAGTTGGTCTTCTCCTGGTAGCAGATTTTCTTGCAGCACTGCCTGACTGGCTGTCTCCCTCAGAGGTGACTTCTTGGTCTTCTTGTCCCTCTTTGGACGTAGATCTGGATGTAAGGCCCTATTATCGCGCAGTTTGTATTTTAGGTCTCAGGCTATAGGATGGTGGACAAACTGGTGTAACAAGAACCTTTCCCACCCAATGCCACCTCGATGGGGAGGTTCTTTCTGTTTAGGGAGGTTAGCCCAGGGGAGACGTCCCCGATAACCTGGGGTTTGAAGAGGCAATGGATACAAGGTCAATTGTTAAGATTTCCCTCCTCGCAGGTTACCACCAATATCAGATAGCTCGGCTAATCAACCAATAAAGAAGTGAAGTCCCTATTGAAAATACCTGCCCGGAACAAGATAATAACAACACAATATGTATATTTGCAGGCTATAACTCAAAGGGTTAGTACTCCTTAACTATTTGATTTTATTTAACAAGTAATGCAATAGATAAGATGAAGTCAACGTTCTGCTAAGTAGCCTATGAATGATCATCAATTCATCAATATCTACCAAAATTACCAAGCCTATAGTATATCCAATCAACAACTTGTTCAATAAGTGCTAGACGTCATCATTTAATTGCTTATTTATTAGTCAAAAAGGTTGTTGCGTCAAGTATGACGTCAGCCTAGGTTAACAGCGTTAGGGTTAGTTAGGGTTTCAAAAATTTAAATTTTGAAAGATGATTTTGTACACAGAAAGCTCAACGTTGAAGAAATTACTAGTGCCTTAGGGTAAATGGAGTCACAGTAAGGGAAAAAGGTCTCGGGAGGATTCAAAATTAGAGACTAGAAGGTAGGGTTCCAAGGTGCTGCAATGGCAGGGCCTTAGAATCAAAACCCTAGGGGAAGGAGGCTCACTCCGGTGTTGCTTAAGCAAGGCCTCGTGATCCTTCCTCCTTCTCTAAATACACTTGGCAAAACGGCTAGCTTCAAAGTATAAATTTAAGGGAGAAGGTGTTGCAAAAGCAAGGCCTTCAAACCCTAGAAGGTGAAACCCTAGGTGTAGTGCAACTAGGCCTAGGACGTCTCCTCTTTTCAACCTATAGCTTCAAAAAAACTAGCTCATAAAAAAGAATGAAAAGTGTAGCAACGGCTAGGCTATATCTTCTTCTTTCAATGGCTGAAAACTATTTCTCAACATGGGGACATATAGCAATGACCTACTTGTGTGCTTGCTACCTAGGGTTTTAAGAATCAACAATATAATAGCAAAATGTAAGAAATTAAGCCTACAACCATTCACTTAAGAAGTTTTGCATGAGAAATTCACTTACATATCATGAAGAAAGCATAATCAAACCCTAGTTGTAAACCTTCCATGAGAGAAATGCCATAAA
>SNQJ01S0000906.1:29512-63147 GCA_010110895.2 Picea sitchensis | reverse complement strand
CCCCCAACAATGGTCAAGTGGGTTAGTGTAAGATCCAAGCAGTTGTCAGAAATGTAAGGAACCTGATGCATATATCTGAAAGTTATAACGATCAAACATGACACATACCATGATACCTGGACCGATTACCTCATGGAGCAAGGGTCTTCTCTGATACAAGTCCAACCCGATGGTGATGGATGCTGCTGCTGTTGACAGGAAAATTCTGGCGAAGAAGAAGAAGGATGGGCCCTCCAGGGCCATGATCAGGTCAATCCTGCTCTCAGTACTCCATGTCTAGGACCTGTGGGCCTCGAGACATGATCTCCTAGTTATCCCTAGAAAACGGGGATAAGAGGCCCAATAAGTGGCCTCACGATGCCCATATCTGCTACAATGGTTGCAATATCCTTTCTCCTTCATAGGTGCATCCCCCCTGCTCTTTTTCGTGTGTGGAAAACAATATGTCACCCTCGTCCTTCTCCTAGTTTCCATAACCTTCCTGCACAAGGATTTTCTCTTCCAACACTGGGACACTGCGTGGTTATTCAATCCAAAAAATGTGCATGGTATTTGATGCCAAAAGCTCTATTTTATATGATTAACATGCTTATAATCAAATGACATTTTAGAGTTTCGAGATTTCTTATACCTCAATGAGTTTCCTCTGGAGTCAGACTGGAAAGAATAGTTGGTCTCAACTTTGTCATCGTGATGCTCATCTCTCCCTGAAGATGTCTCGAATCCTTGATCATGAGAAGTTGTGCTCTCGGCCTACACTGAATCAATTTCATCTACCGATGAACTGTTGACCTCTGGAGTCTCAGTGACTGTCCAGGGATCTTCTTCCCGAATGGTTTTGGAGCTTTCTCCAACATCCGTTGGGACATAGCCTATTCCGGCATATCGAGGCCAAACAACTACTTTGATGGGATCCATAATACCTTGGCCATCGGTTCCAAGGCCTCCTCCTTCATATCCCATTTTTCTCATCAGCTTTAAGCCGATGCAAGAAGCATGTTGTTCAAGGATTTCAAAATAATCATCAACATTAATAAAGAAAGGAACTACACATGGTTTATTTACCTCTACCTCAAACTGGGACCCTTGTTCTGCTTCTTGAGATGTGTCTAGTTGTTCCTGGTGAGAAGGATCAATGGAAGATGCTTCTAGGAATCCTCCTTGGTTTATGGATGCATGTATGTCATCTTCATTTGCTTGAAAAAGTGTGCATGCATTTGCACTGTCATGCTCGCACCCATAACTGGTGAAGTTTCCATGGTCACAAGTTGGTCTTATCACCGTCTCATTCGTTGAGCCTTCCTCTGTTTGCATATTCATGGCTTGCAACTACTCTTGCAACCTTTGGTTCTCTTCTTCTACAACATGCAACAATGTCTTCAATCCAACGTTCTCTGCTTGAAGCATTTGGTTGAGCTCTTGAAGATCATCAAACCACGATTGATTTGGTGACCTTGTCATCCTTAACTTCAACACCTGCAATCGGTATCAAGCCTGCTCTGATACCACATGATCTGAACCCAAGAGCGATAAGTTTCCAATAATTGGTTGTTTCTGTCACTCCTTCAAAAGGGTCAGTAATAGATCGTTTTACTTGAGCAATTTTCAATTAAAGGTAAAGTTGAAGTCTTATGCGCTTGAATTCAAAGTGAATGAAAACTCTTTAGTTTTCCTTATGTGCGATATGACATGCTTTCATTTAATATCCTATGTGCGGAAATCCATAGAAAAGAAACATAAGAACACAATACACATAATGGATATGGCACTTCCCTTGATAACAAAGTTCACCCTTGTAGTGGGATACTTCTCCGGGTCATGCTACAAAGCCTGACCGCTTTATTCTTCTCGATGTAATGATGTCTCTCCTTTACAAGTTGTAAGGCCAAAGTACCTTTTCGGTGACGACAACAAGAGATCATAATGTGATCATGAATGTATCAACTTCACAAGTTCTACTCATGAAGCATCCATGACGCTGACATGGACATCATTCCCACATACTCAATACATAAAAAGATGAAGAATAAAATATGACCCTCATCAACATGGAGCCATCAAAAGCCTTAGATTTGCTGCTCAGATCCAAAACATAAATATGTAGCCCATACAAAAGATCCCGGAACCCACACGGATCAGAACTGCTTCGTTGGCCACTTGTCATGCAAGTGCCACAATTTCTCTGTCACATATAACTGATTGATTTGATGTGAAAGAAGATAATAAACAAATAGATAGAAGGAATAAGCTGATCTTGCTTCCTTGCTGCATCTTCTCTCTGCTCCTTCATACCTATAACACACATGCTATGCTGCAACATTTAATGACAAAACAACATAATGCAAAGCATGCTTACATTGGCTTCTCCAGCACTTAGCTTGCTGATCAGATGCTCTGCTGCAAAAACAGACCTCGTCATTGAATTCGCGTCGTTGAATTACCCAAAAATGACTGTCAAATCATCTTCATTTGAGTTTGACACTTTCAGGCCCAAGAGACACCTCTGCCTCGGTTACCATGCCACTGCCTCTGCAATAAATGACTCATTCTAGAATTAATCTAATGAAGTTTTTCTTAGATCAGAAAACTAACACCACCACTGCGTTCATGGCGTCATTTTACCTAAAAATGACTGTCTCCACACCTCGATCTGAGTCTGGCACTTTCAGATCCAAGAGGCACCCTTGCCTCGGTTTGCCTGCCATAAACCCGTACAGTCTGTACAGATCCGTACCAGGCCGTACAATCCATACCTAGCCGTATGGGCACGCTCCACTCTCGTGCTTAGAGTATTCTTCTGCCTCTCGAACTCTGAACCAGAATGCCCTTCTTATACAAATTCTCGATCAGTTGCGCATTGATGAGGCCGTTGGCCAAATGGTTAGCAAAGCTAAGTTTAGTTGCTCGGTTAACGGATGTCCCGAGGTTGAATCCGGTGGACTCCTTTGTTTTTGGAGTGCTCCTTCTAAGTTTAGCAGGCGACCGCTAGAATGGCAGAATCATAGTTTATTTGGCAGACTGTTTGGCATATTCCCCAAAAATGGCGTAACCGCTGCTAAATATAGCGAAGAATCTAACGTATATTCTGGCGATAGTTTAATTTGACGGTTGGTTGGAATATGCTTCCAACTTTGGTGGAATTTCCCTAGATTTGGCGACACCTATAATATATATTTTTTTCAAAATACGACCGCTGAGCCTCCTTGTGATTTTCGGGGGTGCCATGTGGCGCGTCCCCATTGGGCCACGTGGCGACCTCTGATTCACCCACTTGGCTGCTAACATCACTTTCGTACTGGACACCTCCATGTCGTCCTAGACACGTGGAACCTTCTGGGTGGTGCCACATGGCACTTTTTCACTAGTCCACGTGGCGCCCTAAAAAGGCCAAATTCGAGTGACATGTGGTAGCCTCTAGTGCTGCCACGTGACATGATGACATCATCATGACATGTGTCACTCTCTATGATTTCCTCATAGGATGTATAGATGCTGACATCAGCAGTACGAATGCTGACATCAGTAGTACGGATGCTGACTAGGATGGGTTGACCAAAACTTTGCCCGCTTATATCTTTTGATCCGTAACTCCGTTTGACGAGCCGTTTGTGCCATTGGAAAGATTAAGATGTTCTCTTCGCGATCATGCTATTTTAATTGAGTTTTGTGAACTTTGATTGTTTGACCTTTTTCTCTCTGCTGAAGCCATTTTGAGCGCCCTGGGTCGCTTCTGTGCATTCTGGGACACTTCTGAAACTTCTGTGATGTTCTCTAGATCCATCCAGATCAAAAGGTCTCAAGTATTCAAAGCGCACATGGAAGAGGCACCTTAGGATAAATTGTTAAGTGCGGAAGACTGAACAATACTAAAGGAATTCAAGGATGTATTTAAAGAGATACTAGGATTGCCACCAAAAAGAGATATCGACTTCTTTATAAATCTAATGTTAGGAGCAACATCTGTATCCAAGACTCCTTATAGGATGAGTTTTCTAGAACTGAAGGAGTTGTAGATGCAACTTGAAGATCTTCTGAAGAAGGGGTATATATGCCCAAGTGTGTCGCCTTTGGGTGCACCAGTTTTGTTCATGAAGAAGAAGGATGGTTCGATGAGACTTTGTATCGACTTCAGGTAGTTGAAAAAGGTAACAATGAAGAACAAGTATCATTTTCCAATGATAGATGACCTGTTTGATCAACTTAGAGGCACACAAATATTTTACAAGATATATCTCAAATTTGGTTATCACCAAGTGAGAATAAAAAGATGAAGATATTAGCAAGACTACCTTTAGAACAAGGTATGGTCATTACGAGTTTACAGTGGTTTCATTTGGGTTGTCAAAATCACCAACTGTCTTCATCTGTTTAATGAATGGACTTTTTAGAGATTATTTGGATAAGTTCGTCGTCGTATTTTTGGATGACATTCTTATTTACTTAAAGTATGAAGAAGAGAACGATCAACACTTGAGGATGGTGTTGCAGGTATTGAGGAAGCGTCAACTTTATGAAAAGTTGAGCAAGTGTTCATTTTATCAGCAACATATTCATTATTTGAGTGATATCGTTTAAGAAGAAGGAATAACTATGGACCCAACGGAGATAAAATCCATTGAGTAATGACCAACACCAAGAAATGTCATAGAAGTGAGATCCTTTATGGGATTAGCAGGGTACTACAAAAGGTTTATTGAGGGATTCTCATAGATTGTGCATCCAATCACATCCTTGCAGAAGAAAGGTGCACGATTTGAGTGGACTCCAGATTGTGAAAGACATTTTCAACACTTGAAGAGTTTGTTAACAAGTGCACCAATTTTGAGAATTGTTGATCCTGATGCAGACTTTGTTGTGTGCACAGATGCATGCAATGAAGGGCTCGATGGAATCCTGAGTTAGAATGGACATGTGGTATGCTACAAATCAAGGAAGTTGAAAGAGCATGAAAGTCTCTATGCTACTCATGATTCAAGATTGGAAACTATAGTGCATGCCTTGAAGATGTGGCAACATTATCTTATGGGTAGAAGATTTGAGTTGAGAACAAACCATTGTGGTATGAAATATTTGTTTGGAAAATCGAGTTTAAATGCCAAAAAAATCAGGTGGTTAAAGTTCCTCAGTGAGTATGAATTTGATATAAAGAAAATCAGAGGAAAAGAGAACAAGGTGGTTGATGCACTCAACAGGAGGATGCATGAGATAGATGCTTTAACCATTAGCATGTACTAGACATATTTGTGCGACATAATTTTGGAAGTTGCCAAATCAGATCTGCGCTATACGGATATAAGTGCGACTTTACAACAATGTATGTTGTAGTAGAAGTTTGAAGGTTATGAGTTAAGAGAGGATGAGATCCTCATGTATAGACGCAGAGTCTATGTGCCAAATGATCAAGAGTTGAAAAGTTTTCTATTGTCAGATATTCATAAGGTTCCTTATGCGGTACATCCAGGTTATCAGAAGACTATTGTTGCAGTCAATGAATACTTTTGGTTAGGTATGAAAAATGAAGTTGTTGATTTTATTGCTAAATGTCTCGAATGTCAGAAGGTCAAGGCTGAGCAAAGACATCCAGCTGGGTTTCTACAGCCTTGGCCCATTCCTGAGTGGAAGTGAGAAGTTATAACGATGTATTTTATAACTAAGTTGCCTAGAACTGCTAAGAAACATGATTCTATTATAGTAGTGGTGGAAAAGATTACTAAAGCTGCCCATTTTGTTCCAGTGAAGTCAATGTACAAGGCGACTGACATTGCTGAGATATACATGCGAGAAGTTTTCAAGCTGCATCGCGTTCCTCAGTGAGTATGACTTCGATATAAATAATATCAAAGGAAAAGAGAACAAGGTGGTTGATGAAATCAACAGGAGGATGCATGAGATGCATGCTTCAACCATTAGCATGTACTAGACAGATTTGTGTGACATAATTTTGGAAGTTTCCAAATCAGATCTGCGCTATATGGATATAAGTGTGACTTTACAACAAGGTATGTTGTAGTATAAGTTTGAAGGCTATGAGTTAAGAGAGGATGGGATCCTCATGTATAGACACAAAGTCTATGTGCCAAATGATCAAGAGTTGAAAAGTTTGCTATTGTCAGAGATGCATAAGGTTACTTATGCGGGACATCCAGGTTATCAGAAGACTATTGTCGCAGTCAATGAATACTTTTGGTTAGGTATGAAAAATGAAGTTGTTGATTTTATTGCTAGATGTCTTGAATGTCAGAAGGTCAAGGATGAGCACAGACATCTAACTGGGTTTCTACAACATTTGCCCATTCCTGAGTGGAAGTGGGAAGTTATAACGATGGATTTTATAACTAAGTTTCCTAGAAATGCTAAGCAACATGATTCTATTATGGTAGTGGTCGACAAGATTACTAAAGCTGCCCATTTTGTTCCAATGAATTCAACATACAAGGCGACTGACATTGCTGAGATATACATGCGAGAAATTGTCAAGCTACATCGCGTTCCTAAAACAATTGTGTCTGACAGAGATTCCAAGTTCACCTCAAAATTTTGGAAAGGACTATTCAAGGGATTTGGGACAAATCTGAATTTTAGCACCGTATATCACCCTAAGACAGAGGGTCAGAAAGAGAGAGTAAATCCAGTGATTGAAGATATGTTGAGGATGTATGTGATGGATAAGCCATCAAAATGGGAAGACTACCTTCATTTGGTAGAGTTTTCTTACAACAATGGGTATCATGCATCTTTAAAGATTATCCCATTTGAGACACTTTATGCTAGAAAGTGCAACACACTAGTGAGTTGGGATAACCCAACAGACCACACAGTAGTTGGGCCAGATTTGCTCCGAAAAATGGAGGAGCAGATGGTAAAGATAAGGCAGAATCTAAAGGCTTCCCAAGATAGGAAGAAAAATTGTGCAGATAAAGGCAGAACCGACAGAGAATTGGGTGATCACGTGTTTTTGAAAGTAAAATCCAAGCGCAGTTCCCTGAAGTTAGGGAATTGTTCTAAGTTAGCAGCGTGCTACTATGGGCCATTCAAAATCCTTGAAAGGATTGGTCCTGTCGCTTATATGGTTGCATTCCCTAAGTCCTTGTGTATTCATAATGTTTTCCATGTGTCATTTCTTAAGTACATACATGATGCTAATCATGTTATTAATTGGAATGTGATTCAAGTGCATCCAGAAGGTGGATTTCAAGTGTGACCAGTTTGCATATTGGATCGGAAAATCAAGAAACTTAGGAATCGAGTCATGGAGATGGTAAAGGTCCAATGGACCCGGTATGGTCCTGAGGATGCAACTTGGGAGCGCGAGGATTCTATGCGAGTAGAGTATCATCATCTATTTGATTTTTTTTGAAATTCTATATGTACAAGTGTATATGATGCACTAAGGACAATGCATAAATAAGGGGGAGGGGAATGTAATGTCCCTGATCTAGACCCTTTTGTAATTGTACATACAAGTTGGTGAGCCGTTGGTACCAATTTTAAATGTAAATATGCATATAGGCTGGTGAGCCGTTGTCACTTGGTTTTGATGTTGCATGTATCTAAGTAAGTGCATGTAAAGTTGTTATCAAGACATGGGCTGCACATGTCATAGTGTTGTGCGCACCTGGGTAAGTGCGCACATTGCACCATGTTGCATGTACTTGGGTAAGTTCACGGTAATGACCTGGAAGTGCACATAACTAAGTTATATATATATATATATATATGAATGTATATGAATGTATATGTATTGAGGCTGGAGAGCTCGTGTGAGTATGATGCTGGTGAGCAGGGACATAGATAGGCCAGTGCACCTATCCATATAATTATATTTAGTTATTAATATAATATTACACCATTGCGCACATACAGACTCAAACGAAAAGAGATGGGGGCTGACTCCACTGAAAAAGGGAAAATAAGGGAATATTTTAGTAATATTTCCAGAAAAGTGTAATGTGAATATGTTTTTATCCTAAGTTCTTGAGGGTAGGGAACTAGTCACCAAGTGGCTTAAATCTACTTCTGAAAGTGACAAGTGTCAAGTGGAAGGCATGCGATATATATTGTTGTCCATAGTGTATTTTTGGGGGGATTTCATTATTATGATTATTTAGAGAAGGATTCAGGAGGAATGGATGTTTTCAATATCTTGTGAGCAGAAGGGGGTCAGTCTATATGGAAAATACAACTATTACCTTATCTGCACATAGAAGCTTGTAAGGAGTTGAGGGGTTGTAACCAGTGTTTTACTGTTGAAGAGACAGGTTGAGACACCATGATAATTCTCTCTGGGTGAGAGATTGGTTGTTGTGAAGTGGTTGTCAGACCCGTGAGCATACTCTCCAGGTGAGAATATTGCTGAGAATTGTTCCCTGGTACGCTGAGCATTAGTCACAAGGTTCATAGAATTCTTGTCCGGCCTATTGCTGGTAACCCTGGGAAGGGAAGTGGGGTAGCCGAAGGACTGTTGAGCAAATAAGGGGCACACTTCCTTGGGTGTGACAAGTGAGTGGGGAATGAGGGACTCTGGGCTAGTTGCAACAATGATAAATTATGATTGAGCAATTCTATATAGATTCAGACATTAGATTTTCGCTAGGAACCCTTTTCCCATGGTGGAGTTAAGCCCCAAATTAGGGGTGACTTGTTGCTAAAATATTATGAGCAACAAAGTCTATGGATGGGAGGAACATCTGAGTTATGCACACAATTGGTGATTTCCATAAAAGATAAGTGCTCTTTATGTGATTGTCTTGTTTACTGTGTCAATATTTGTCTATGCTTGATATGGGTTAATTCTTGTATGTAGACACATATAAGTATTTGTTGTTATTTTGTTTAAAGTTTCGTGTACATGTAAATATGGTGCTTATAGCCTGTATATGTAGTTGTGCATGGATATGACAAATGTGGATAGTCTTGCATGTTAAGTCAACCTTGTGATTTTGGTTACAAGTCTTCAAGAAGAGGATTGGGTGGTTGGGTGCACAAGAAAGTAGCACGTGTGCACCAAGAGGATAGAATTCGTGTGTGCATTTAGGGATTTAGACTCAGTGTACAGTGAAATCAAAATCAATGCATGACACCAAGATGGTTGCACATATAGTTGTGCTGTGTGATTGGTATGTTGGTGTGCACAATTATTAAGTTACTTCCGCTGCTTAGGGTTTTGTTAAAAAGGAGAATGTTGCGTATGTTGTTATAATTTGTGTGTGTGACTCAAGCTTTGGAAGAGCGTGTTACTTCAAGTGATACTGCACAGACTTGTGTTTAGAGTAGAATCTGTGCAGTGGAATTTTAGTGTAACATTGTTCAGTAGTATGCTCGGGAAATTACAATTTGGTTGACTCAAAGATATAGAAGGAGAGTTTGTGTGACGTGGCCCAACCTCAGATGGATGGGGACGTTATATCACACATAGATTATCTAAAGAAATATAGAAAGATAAGATGAGAAACTCCCTTTATGGTCATAATTGCACTACTCACCATGTCCAACTCTTGGTGTCGTGCCATTCATTGGAGCTTGCTTATCTTAGGATGCCTCAAATTCCATCTAAGTCTTAAATAATTACTTTTCCTTTCCTCAAGCAGCCCCAACCCAATCATAACCTTTCCTTTCATCGCAATTTGCTTCCTAGGAAAGGTGAAGTTCACCATCCACTTCACATTCTTGACACATATTTTGTTGGTTCTGCTAGTATCATTATTTTTAGGGTAGAGTTAGAGGTTTGTCAGTAGTTTTAAAAGTCATGCCTCGGCGTTGAGAAGACCAATGCATTCCAAGTTGAGTCATTGATTGTGTGTGTACCTTTAAAGAGTTGTGTCTCATAAAATGTTGTCAAAGTCATTGGGTTATTTTCAAATAAAATCTAATTGGCATGTAGAAAACAAAACATGTCCCTCAAGCTGAGAATGAAAGTTGAGGATGAAGATATAGGGAAGTTAGATTTACTTGCAGAGGTGGCTGAAATTTAGGTTCATGCCTACACCATTTTTGTTTTTTGAGGAACCCTGGAAAATACACCAGTTTTGAATATTTTTGTAAAACTGCATTGTACAAAGTTTGCATAACGACCTGGAGCTACACAAATTCTGCAAGCATATTGAAAGATGAGAAATATTGGGAAATGATTGTTGTTCAGCCCATAATTCATGACCAACCTCCACAAATGTTGCAACCACCATTTGGGTGAGGTTTGAAGGGAAAACTAGCTGCGTTGTGCAAAGCATGCTACACAAATGCTGAAGGTCACATTTACACAACACATCAAATCAATTCGCTACTCAAAGATAGATTGGAGCCTTTTCAGCGCTGAGATCCCTCCAAGATCCTTCTCCAGTTGTTCAAGATGACTCATATCAGTCTTAAAGTTGAAAATGTGTTGGAGATCTCTTTTGTCAAAATATCATGCTTAAAACATAGCTCAAAAAATTTGTTGTGTGGGGATCATGATGTTCATGTGGCAACACTGTAGAATTTTGGAATTGTTGATCAAGTAGTGAATGATATTGTTCAATTAAACCTTGGTCACTGTGATCATATGAATGGTCAACAAAAAATACAAGGAAGGATCAATATCCAGTATGAGAATATTTCGATGGAAAGAAAAGAAGGGAAATTGTGGCAAGTAACATTTATTGGAGATGAATTAGAAATGTTCTCCTAGACATCTATTGAGTCCACTATAGAAGAATTTATTCATTTGGTAAGATGGAAACCAAATATATGCATCAATTAATTCAAGCTGGGAGAGTCTATCTGAGTACAAAATTAGCAATTAAAGAACAAATTTACATTTTGTGGAAAAATAGCATTGTACAGAACTTGCGTAGCAACCTCACGCTACACAAGTGCTGTAAGTATACAAAAGGTTAAAGGAAAATTGGAAATGCTCAAGGGATGATGCCAAAGTAATTTTCATCCCCTAGCAATGTTTCATCCACTACCTAAATGAATTTTGTTGAAGAAATCAAGCACACTACGCAAAGTCTGCAGGGCACGCTACACAAGTTATGGAAATGACTGTTTTTGCAGTCAACTTCAAGATCCTGTTTAGAACAAATGGAGATGTTTTTTGAAAAAACCAAAGAAAACTCTCTCAAGCATGATCTCAATAATAAAAACCTCTCTCATTTTTTACACAGGTTTCATATTTTGAGATATTCGAATGAATCTTTACGTCCCATTTTTCCAGATTCTATCATTTAATGTTTTCCTGTTTTAGTCATAATCTTTGGGAACAGATCCCCAGAATATGGAGAAGAATTTTGAAAAACTGGAAGATTTTTTTTCTCAAGAACGGGTTCATCTCCAAAAACCTCTCCCCGTTTTGTAATATATATTGTGATTTGATAGATATGATGTTATCTTTGACCCCTATTTTCCAGCAAAATGAATTTTCTATTTTTAGCAAGTAGTTTACAAATTGTCTTCTTTTTGGTGTAATCAGATCCAAAATCATAGGATAGCAGGGTAGTTCAAGTTCTCTAGTTTAGTAAGGGTGTTTATCTATATATTTGATCACTTTTAAGGTGCAAAGGAATGGGGAGTTGGTAGAAAGTATAGTCATTTTGATCCTTATTGTAATATTCTCCGAGTCTGAACGAAATACAAATGCATAAGTCCCAAACTTTTTATGAAAAAGATTCTAATGGTGGTGGTCTGAATTTCGTACTCTTATCTTTGTCAAAATTCATCTTTCATGGTGCTCTGATTCTGTTATATGTTTATTTTCCTCTTCCACCCTACACAACCAAACTCAAAACTGAAAGTTCATCACCTAATTTAGCCTTTGTTCCTTTGGAAAGTTCTACCTACCAGTCATTGTTTTCATTTGTTTTCAGGGGTTGACTCCATGCCCAATGGTCCTTTTCCTCTTGCCTAACCAAACCCCATTTTATACCCTATCCTCATCAATGATATAACCATTGTACTGATTAGATAGTCTGTCATTCTTGATTGAGCTATAAAGAGAGATCCCTCTCTGAGTTGGAAGGGATAGTTTCCATCATGTAAGTTGGTTTGTGGTTACCTCTTTGACTTGCCTCCACATCCAGGGCAATTTACAAAGTGATAAAATTTTGGCGCCGTTGTTAGGGAGTGAAAGTTGCATTTTCCCTGAGAGAAGCGACAAGGTTTAGATCTGATTTTTGATGGTGGACAAAGGTCAGACAGAAGAAGGATGTACATTTCCACCTGGCGACTCCAATCAAGCTTCAATGAAATTCAAGGACTCCACTGGAGGATGAGCTCTTTTGACAACAATATGAAGGGACAAAGAGTCATGTATCAAAGTGTAAATTTCTTTTAATAAATTTTATTCATATTCATCAAGTGCCTCTTGTTTTTTCCAAGGCATGTTAAAAGTTTTTTCCTTTACCTGCTGCATTCTAATGAGGACCACAAATCTGTATTTGAAAATCCTTCTTTTGAAACAATGAATATATCTTCTTCAAATATTACTGATCTTGATCAAGATCCTTCATTTGAGTCATATGAAGACCATAACAAAGCTGGTGAGCCTCAAGATACTAAATTTGATCTAACATCTCATGTACATAATCCAACACCTTTCAAGGTTCAAAATAGATACAAACCTTTAAAATTGCCTTCTATTATTCATGATTTTCCTTCAAAGCATGTCAAGTATCTTCCCAAATTTGATGGAGAGCTTAAGAACATCACGACTGAAAAACACATTCAAGATTTTGAGTTTTTTATAGATCTGTTGGAAATTGAACAACATGATGTATGTATGAGAACCTTTTCTCAATTATTACAAGGAGATGCCAAAGCATGGTTCAAACATTTGCAGCCTCAGTCGATTAGCTCGTGGGATGAATTGAGGGAAAATTTCCGTAGATTTTGAGGTGAGAGAAAGTCATGGGATCAACTCCTTTTAGAGTTAAATGCCATGAGAAGAAGGAGGTTTGCTAGTATTTATTATAAATTGCCTAAAGAATTCCAACCTTCTGAAGTTGATGCCATGCTCCATTATGTAACAACCTTTCAATCAGACTTATCTTTTCTTTTGATGGAGAGGAAGTCTATGTCTTTGCAGCATATGTTCAATAATGCTCAGGAAGTTGCATGCAATATTCAAGCATGTAAGAAGCCGCAAAATCAGATTTTGGATGAGGAATTGAAAGATGAGGAATCAGAGACTGTGCATAATATGCAGGAGGCTGATCATGTCATAAGTTTTCTTGAAGGATGTCATGAGGATGTGTTTGCAAAGAATGATGAACAACTTGAAGAACAAGCTACTCTCCCGAATTGTTTTGATACTGATTTAAATTTGGATCCATGTCATCATGAGCAAGAAACTGAATGTTTTATGTATGCATTTGTAGACAACCACGAATGTGAATTTGCAGATCAACCTACAGAAGAACAAGTTGCTGCCTCAATTTTTCCGTTTGATGACATTACAGAGATTTTTGGCAAACCCAGGTATGATGAGTACAATGATGACTATGAGGTTGACTTTTCAGAACAAGCAGTTGCACTTTCCAAATCTGAAAATGATTGTTTTCAACAATCCAAAGAAATCGACAAATGTGCATATGACAACAATGAAGAAAATGAAGAAAGTTTTGAATTAGGTGAAAGAACTTTGCCATTGTGTTTTGCTTCTTTAAAATTGCTGAAGCATAATGTTTATAATGTTTCAAATCATAAATCCTCTAGGCATGATGTTGAATATGAAAAAATAAGTGGACTTGCCAATGAAAATTATCTTCCATTATGTTTTTCTTCCTTTGAATTATTGAAAGTAAATCATGAGATAACAGAGGAAGCAAAGAAGTCTGTCTGTCTGCATTCACAGTGACACTGTTTTACATGAGCAAATTGTTATCAGTGAAGAGGACCAACAACCTTCTCATACATTTAATGAACTTGTTGCTGATTACATGGGGTTATTTCAATTCAGATTTGCAGCCTGTGATCAACTACCAGCTTGGAAATGAAGATGATGGTCAATTGACGTCAGTGTTAGATATTGATTTCTTGCCACCAGGGGTTTCATTTCAGCCAACATTGTCTTCTGATTTAGAAGATTGTTATTTCCAGCAGTTTCAACATATTTTTCAACCTCTTTGTGGCAATCAATAGGTTGAATTACATGAAAACAATGATGCAGTGGAAGGGGTGAAACATGATTGTTGTTTTATGCATGTTTTTGAGGATCCATTTGCAGTTTTGTTGGAGGCAGTAAATAATCCCAATGTTTTTAATTTTTGAGATTTGAATTTGTAGATAAATTTTTGAATGAATTATCAATAAACATGCTTTGGAGAAAGAATGTGCAAAGAAAGCAAACACGGGATAAAGTGCTTGCATGGTTGCATTGACATTTTGATATCAGTTGATTGGCAATTTTTTCAGTAGTTAGGGTAGGTAGGTATGAATAAGCTCAACATGGCGAGCATTTCTTTCAACATTTTTCAGTTTGTATTTTCAGTTTGGGTTTGGTTCAGTTGCAGAATAAGTTGGTGGCGAAACAAATTATAGGTTGCAGGTCACAATATATGGCTTGAGAATATCCCAATGGATAAGGCACCTGGTCTACTATTCTTTGCTACCTCACAGGGAGGATAACATCCTCATTGGAGTCAAATGTTAGTATCATTATTTTTAGGGTAGAGTTAGAGGTTTGCCAGTAGTTTGTAAAGTCATGCCCTGGTCTTGAGAAGACCAATGCATTCCAAGTGGAGTCATTGAGTGTGTGCATACCTTTAAAGAGTCGTGTCTCATAAAATCTTGTCAAGGTCATTGGGTTATTTTCAAATAAAATCTAATTGGCATGTAGAAAAGAGTACATGTCTCTCAAGTTGAGAATGGAAGTTGAGGATGAAGATATAGGGAAGTTAGAGTTACTTGCAGAGGTGGATGAAATTTGGGTTCATGCTTGCACCATTTTTATTTTTTGAGGAACCCTAAAAAATACATTAGTTTTGAGTTTTTTTGGAACACTGCATTGTATAGAGTTTGCGTAGCGACTTGACACTACGAAAATTCTGCAAGCATATTGAAAGATGATAAATAATGGGAAATGATTGGTGTTTGGCCCATAAGTCATGACCAACCTCCACATATGTTGCAGCCACCATTTGGGTGAGTTTTGAAGCAAAAACTAGCTGCGTTGTGCAAATGCGCTACACAAATGCTGAAGGTCACATTTACACAACGCATCAAATCCGTTCGGTACTCAAAGATAGATTGGAGCCTTGTCAGCACTCAGATCCCTCCAAGATCCTTCTACAACTGTCAAATATGACTCATATCATTCTTAAAGTTGAAAATGTGTTGGAGATCTCTTTTCTCAAAATATTAGGCTTAAAACATAGCTAAAAAAATTTGTTGTGTGGGGATCAAGATGTTCATGTGGCAGCACTGCAAAATTTTGGAATTGTTGATCAAGTAGTGAATGATCTTGTTCAAATAAAACTTGATCATTGTGATCATATGAATGGTCAACAAAAAATACAAGGAAGGATCAATAGCCAGTATGAGAAGATTTCAATGGGAAGAAAAGAAGGGAAATTGTGGCAAGCAACATTGCCTGGAGATGAATTAGAAATGTTCTCCTAGACATATAGTGAGTCCACTATAGAAGAATTTATTCATTTGGTAATATGGTAACCAACTATATGCATCAATTAAGTCAAGCTGGAAGAGTCTATCTGAGTACAAAATTAGAAATTAAAGAATAGATTTACATTTTGTGGAAAAATATCATTGTATAGAACTTGCGTAGCGACCTCACGCTACGCAAGTGCTGTAAGTACACAAAAGGTTAAAGGACAATGGGAAATGCTCGAGGGATGATGCAAAATTAATTTTCATCCTCTATTAGTGTTGAATCCACCACCTAAATTAATTTTGTTAAAGAAATCAAGCACGCTACACAAAGTCTGCAGGGCATGCTATGCAAGTTTTGGAAATGACTATTTTTGCTGTCAACTTCAAGATCCAATTTAGAACAAATGGATATTTTTTTTTGAAAAACCAAAAGAGTCTTTTCTCAAGAATGATATAAATAACAAAAACCTCTCTCATTTTTTACACAGGTTTTATAGTTTGAGATATTCAAATGAATATTTATGGCCCCTTTTTTTAGATTCTATCATTTAATGTTTCCCTGTTTTAGTCATCATCTTTGGGCGTGGATCCCGAGAATATGGAGAAGAATTTTCAAAAACTGGAAGAGGTTTTTATCAAGCACGGGTTCATATCCAAAAAAATCTCCCCGTTTTGTAAGGGATATTGTGATTCGAGAGATATGATGTTATCTTTGACCCCTATTTTTTAGTAAAATGAATTTGCTATTTTTAGCAAGTAGTTTACAAATTGTCTTCTTTTTTTATGTAATCAGATCCAAAATCATAGGATAATAGGGTAGTTCGAATTCTCTAGCTTAGTAAGGGTGTTTATTTATATATTTGAGCACTTTGAAGGTGCAAAGGAAGGGGGAGTTGGCAAAAAGTATAGTCATTTTGATCCTTATTTTAATATTCTCTGAATTTGAATGAAATATAAATGCATAAGTCCTGAAATTTTTATGAAAAGGATTATAATGGTGGTGGTATGAAGTTCATAATCTTATATTTGTCATAATTCTTCTTTCATGGTGCTCTGATTCTATTATATGTTTCTTTTCTTCTTCCACCCTACACAACCAAACTCAAAAATGAAAGTTAATCGCCTAATTTAGCCTTTGTTCCTCTGGAAAGTTCTACCTACCAGTCATTGTTTTCATTCATTTTCAGGGGTTGAATCCATGCCCAATGGTCCTTTTCCTCTTGCCTAACCAAACCCCATTTTTGACCCTATCCTCATCAATGATCTAGCCATTGTACTGATTATATAACATGTCATTCTTGATTGAGCTATAAAGAGAGAGCCCTCTCTGGGTTGGAAGGGCTAGTTTCCATCCTGTAAGTTGGTTTGTGGTTACCTCTGTGACTTGCCTCCACATCTAGGGAAATTTACAGAGTGATAATATGTTCATATCCTGCATCCTTTTGATTCCTCACTCTATACCTATAACAAACAAATTAAATGTTTGTTTTTTTTCTCTTCCCTGAGTGATTTAGTACAAGCTTCACTTGAATTTCAAATTGCTATCAGAAATATACATGGATTTCAATGTTTCATTCATGATAAATCATGATATACCACATTCATGACATGCATACTTTTCCATTGAGATGGTTCACCCATCACATGCATGGAGGACATGTTCTCTTCTTCTTGGAAAATTACCTCTAGCATGTTGTGCAACAAAAGAAAAGTAGGTGGTATCAGAGAAGGTCTAGCATATCATTTCACTATAAGAAGGTGTTCAATGGATCGTAATAACCTGGCTCTCCCTAGGAAGTGTTAGAGGAGCGTCGACGTTTTCAAACTTATGAAACTTAGTTTTCCAGACTTCGGTGCACCCAATACCAAGCGAAAGGAGCGTTGAGAAAGGTGGCGCTCCCCTTCCACACTAGAGGAGTGCCATTGTTAAAGATGGCGCCACCCAGGAAACCCTAGAGGAGCACCATTTTCAAAAGTGGTGCATCATGTGAATATTAAAGCAACGTTGACCCTATTTTGTTTTGGCTAGTAGGAAGGTGTATTTTTTGTTTGGCTGGTGAGTGTGAGAAAAAGGTACTTTTTTTGGTCCTATTAGTACACGATGAATTCGACTTTATGAGGAATTCATGGAGGAAATTTTATATTATAAAGTCCTTTGTTTAAATGGGTGGATGTCACGTAATGTGATATGAGGTGGATGGAAAAGGTTTTAACGTATATATATTTTAAAAATTCCTTATGATTTAAAACCCTGTTTTTTGGTTCAATCTTGAATCTATTTTTATTTTAGGATCAATTTTTGAACTAAAAGATTAATCCCTCCATATTATAAAGCTCAGTTTTTTCAGTAGTGGTGTGGGAAATTCGTGCTAATGGCTAAGATGCAGAGTGCGAAATTTGAGATCGGGAAATTCAATTGGAAGAACAATTTCGAATTGTGGAAGGTCAAGATGCAGGATTTGCTCGTGCAACATGGATTTTGGCCGACGATGTTTTGTTTAAGATTGTTACAGAGAAAACAACAACAGGCTTGTGGACAAAGTTGGAAACCCTATACATGATGAAATCCTTGATGAACATGATCTTTCTAAAAATGCAGTTTTACAATTTGCGCATGAAAGAAGGTACGGAAATAGATGACCACTTAAATACCTTCAATACTCTTTTATGTTAGTTGACTAGCATGGGAGTAAAATTCGAATATGAAGATAAGGAAATTACACTATTGTGTTCTCTGCCTGAGTCATGGGATCACTTTGTTACTTCTATTAGTTTTATTTCATCAAAAGATATTGAGTTTGATGATATTGTTGGAGCTCTATTGTCTGAAGAAACAAGGAAGAAATCAAATATAGAAACCTCTACATCATAAGTGATGGCGGTCAAAGGTCGATCTAAAGAAAGAGGAGAGAATAAGAGAGGTACTTCTCAATCAAATTCAGAAGGCAAGAAGAGTAAACTTAAGTGCTAGTACTATGGCAAATAAGGGAATCTTAAGAAGGATTGTTGGAAACGACAACATGCCTCCAAAGAAGACTCTACAAAAGAAACAAAGGAAGCAAATGCAACTGAAATAAGTTCAACTTTAGCTTCAAGTATGATTGACGAGGTTTTGTCAATTAGTAATGTTTCACGTCATGATCAACATGGGTTATTAGATTCCAGTGTGTCCAATCACATGTGTCTTCATAAACACTGGTTCTTTTCTTACCCGTCTATAAATGACAAAATTGTTTATATGGGAAATGATATTTCCTGTAAAATTGTTGGAATTGGTAGCATTCGAATTAAAATGCATGATGGTTCTGTAAAGACATTAACTGATGTGAGACATGTACCTGAGCTGAGAAAGAACCTA
The DNA here is from genome assembly GCA_010110895.2 of Picea sitchensis. Lineage (NCBI taxonomy): Eukaryota > Viridiplantae > Streptophyta > Pinopsida > Pinales > Pinaceae > Picea > Picea sitchensis. Next base: position 44,207 of record SNQJ01S0000906.1, on the reverse strand, counting down.
ATATATTTGGGAGTCCTAGATTATGGAGGATACGAGTATATAATTCAAGGTGGAGTGACGAACATGTTCAAATGAATCTTATAGGTCATGAAGGAGAACAAGATCAGAAACCTTTATCAACTTGAAGGAAGAACTGAAGCAACAACAATATTTGAAAATGCAAGTGATTCCACTCGTTTATGGCATCAACGTTTGGGTCATATGAGTGAGAAAGGACTTAAGGTACTTGTAGATCGTAAGTTACTTCAAGTTTGAAGTCTCTGCATTTAAATTTATGTAAACATTGTATCTATGGTAAACAAAGTAGGAAGAAGTTTAAAACAAGAAGACAAAGTAGTAAAGGTGTCCTTGATTACATTCACTCAAATGTTTGGGGACCATCCCCTACTATTTCGTATGGAGGATCATCATATTTTGTCACTTTCATAGATGATTTCTCAAGGAAGGTGTGGGCCTATATGTTAAAAAGAAAATTTGATGTCTTTATTGTTTTCAAGCACTTTAGAGCTTTAGTCGAAAAGAGTACAAGAAGTTCAATAAAGTGTTTAAGAATAGATAATGGTGGTGAATTTACATCAATGGAATTTGACAAATATTGCACGGAGTCTAGGATTGATAGGCATAAAACCACTACCTATACTCCTCAACAAAACAATGTTGATGAAGGCATGAATATGACTCTTCTAGAAAGAGCTAGGAGAATGCTCAGTAATGCCAAGTTGCAGCAGGAATTGTGGGCATAAGCAGTTTCTACAACTTGTTATCTGGTAAATCGATCACCATCAACAACAATAAAATGTAATATTCCAGAAGAGGTATGTACAAGTCACCCTTGTGATTATTCTAATCTTAAATTTTTTCGGTTGTGAGGCCTGTTATAGCGCAAGTTGTAGGTTGGGAAAATCCTGACCCAACCACAAGGAAAGTGCTATAACTTGGAAATCCTACACCCAATGTCACCTCGAAGTAGGTTCCACACTTTAAGGGTGACTAGGTCACTCTAGGGAGGCGATCCCGATGACCCTAGGGGGATTGAGATGGAGATGGATATGGATGGAAATAAATCCCCTTTAGGTCAATTCTAAGTGGAGTGAAAGGTGGAAAGAGATTCCTTGCAAGTCAAGTAATTGTTTCCCCACAGGTATGACACTTCTCCAGATGATTGTACCTGCCCGAGACACAAGAAAAGACACTTTGAAACAATATGTGTTAGTTGTATTAGTAAGTTAAGATTGCTGTCCCTAATTTGCAGCAATAGATAACACTATATATGAAAAATAAAATGATACTATAAGATTCTCAATAAATTCTAGAGATCAAGTAGAAAATGCAAGAGAAAAACTAGTAAATGACTAGCTAAACTCAAGATGAAAAACCAATACTCTTAGCATAAAAGATAAGATTGTTGTAAACACTTGTCTGCAGAAAATTATATCAGCCTTATGGATGTAAAATTTAGTGTATTGCAGAAATAAAATTAGCCATTGAAATCTTCTCAAACTTTGCCAAAAAGTGCGATGGACCAAGGAGAACAAGTGTGCAAACTTTGAGCAAAATCCAATGGTTGATAAGAGAGTTATTCAAGCAAGTAAGTTAGGGTTTCTACAACCCTAATGGTTGAAGATGAAATTTTGTAATAGAATAAATAAGTACCCCTTATATGGGGACACCCTAGTGGCTGTGAGGTGCCCAAGGCACAAGGAAAACAATTCACTTTGCAAGAAGTAAAAATGACCAAAAATCATGTTTCCCAATGCAATATTTTATTTCTCCCATGCAAAAAATCAATGACTAGTGCCTTTACTATTGGGTTAATGGAGTCAAAAGGAGATTATAAAAGCTACCTCCTTGGGGGTGTAAGCCCTTTTACTTCCCAAGGCAAGTTTCCCTAAGTTGGGTTTTAAGCTAGGAGGGTGTTGTTGGCAGCCCCACAATATTTTCAATTCTTAAAGCAACGAATCATAAATTTTATAGCTACCTCTGCTTAAACATATGAACACTGCTACTTGAAATATGAGTCTTGGGATATAAAAGGTTTTTATTTTTCCTAGTTCTCGTTTTCATGCTTCGTTCATGACTGAAAGCATGAATGAAGCATTGAAACTTTTGAATTTATTGCATTTGAATTTAAGGTTTATTTCCCTAGGAGAATAAATGTTCATATAAACCATTTTAAGGATGATATTTTGCTTTAAGGCCTATCTCATGTCAATGAAATGGTTTTTTTTTAATTGCTCATTGTTATAAGGTCTACTTTGGACATTTGAATGATACACCAAGAATCGATTAATGTTAGGCTATGAGTTTGTTCGATGTATGATTCTTGGTAAATCCTTTCTATGGTAGTTATGTTGTGATTTGTCAAACACCTCTTTTTTTAACCTTATAATGAGTAACTCCACCCTTTACACATGATGATACTTAAACGCATCTGGCCATATTTTGTACTCTTTTGATAGTGGAAGTTTGAAAACGACATGTCCATCATTTCGATTTAAGTCTCAGGCTTTGTTCTGTACCCACAACGATTCATTACACAAAACGCCCAATTCTCTTATGAAACCCCTTATTCCTCTATTTAATTCATGCGAGGGTTTTGCTTCCTTGGTTTTAGCCCTGGTTCTTCCTGTTTTATGAAACCCTTCATGCTCACAGTGATTTTTGTTACAACCATGACTGCTTGTCTGAATCCACATGGCCCCTATTGTCCGTATTGAACCAAATGGCTCGCAAACCCTGCTCCTGTATGACGATGCAAGGGAAGACCTTAAGGGTCAAGGATGGCTTGAATTCCTTGAGAAATTTCAAGGTTACAATTTGCAAGTGGCCTAGGAATTCACCCTCTCTTTCGATGGATTCTGAGCCAAAGTAGGAGATATTCAAGTTGAAATCACCAAAGAGTTTTTAAGCCAGGCAACAGGTCTTCCACTTATTGGGAAAAACTGGTTTAGGAATTCCAAGGTAGAGGAGGTGCTGTGGAGTCTGTTCTTTACTTCTAGGAAAATCCAGTGCTGTGATAAAGGTATGCCTATATCCCTGTTAAAAACTAGGTGGCACGGTTTATTGGCAATCTTGAGATAGTTCGTTACATGCGAGGGTCAATTTGGCCTTGTTTTTCTGTATCACATAAGGCTGTTAATGAACTTCATCGGTTTCCAGTTGAAAATGCCTTTCTTTTGATTGAGAAGTTTATATAAGATGACCAAGAGGTATAAGAGACAGTGTTTGAATTCTAGTTTATTTCATCATGGATTGATAAGGATGTTGTTAGTCCACCATTTAAAATTGCAGGGTGATGATTGGGACACTTTCCTATCTCAAAATGGATTTGTTACACCTAGCCCAGTAGAGGTTGATAAGCCCATGCTAGAAGAAACCCCAATCCCTTCCATTGACAGAACAATCTCCTCATTCAAAGAACCCTGTGATAAGGCCGCGCTCGATGAGCCTATGGCTGAGCAACAAGATGATGATCCAATAGCCTCTGAAATTTATGACCATGAACAATACGCTTGCCCTAACACCTTTGCAAAAACCGTGAACATGCCCTCACACAAACTGTCTAAAAATGACTCAGATGTAGGGTTTAAAAAAAAAAGGGCAGGGAGATTAATTTCTAGGAGCCTACAAAATAAATCGAAGTCTCATATGAGCTCGATCAAAGCGATCGAGGTCCATGAGAGCTCCGATTCTAAGATCAAAAAATTCTTGGCAAAAGAAGATCTGAGTACCTCAAACCAGATCTCAACCAGGCCTACGATTTCGTAGACAATCTGCCACCATGCCTGAATCATAGCGAAGGTTTTCCAGGGATTAAACTCGGTAAAAAACCCACAGACAACAGTGAAAGCATTCTAACACACGACCATGGATATCCTCAAACAACTGTTCCAGATCCACTGTGTGAGGTTTGTTTGTTTTGGATCGACAAATATTACATAGATATACCTTCCCTTCAACTGTAGATCAAAACCCTCACCACTTAGATCGACTCATTAACGAGTGAAAATCACAGACTAAAGTTCAGTGCTCAAAGGCAAGGGAAGAGCTTGAAAAGGAATGGAAACGTAATAATAAATAATGCTGAGTGTGTTACAACAGTAGTTAACTCTGAGGTCTTATGAGTCAAATTTAGCATGCAGTTAAGAGGTAAAGATTTGTTTGTTTATCTTAGTTGTATTTTTTTATTTATATTTTTTTTTTCTATTATTATAGATTTAATTAGATTTATGTTGTTTAAAATAAAACTAACTACAAAATCAACTGATTATGTAGCCAGCTCATTCTCATTCGAATTTTTGAAAATTATTGGTTAGAATAATATCTAAAGTCCCTTATTTTCATTTTTTCTTTTAGGATATTGTGTAGTTGGTGGTGATCTGATGATATGGACCATTTCTGAGCTCATTAGCCATTTCTTTGGCTCATCTTTTGTAAACAGAAACAAGCTTTTTATAGTTTTGAGAGATACAGTGTAATATGGAGTGGTTATATTACCCTCTATTTTGTAATTAGTAAATCATTTTGAGATTTAATCTTATCCCACAAGATAAGATGTTAGCTCAACTGAACTCTTTAAATACTAGAGATTTTTGTAATGAAGGCATCCTCGCCTTGGGCAGAAGATGTACGTTTGATTTACAGACTTTAACGGAACAACAATGCACATTTCGGCTATAGCTTCTTGTGGATGGTGTCTTCATTTAAGTTTGTTTATCCTAATACGATAATAGATTTTGATAGCTTTAGTCTTCATGATTTATTATGTTATTGGGATAATCCCTTTATAAATGTTGTCCGTAAATAATGCTTCAGATATTAATCATGTGATCATCTATTCAACTTCAATTACATGATTTCTCCTTTAATTTTCATTGAAAGATTAAATGCAAGATGTTTGCTAACATATTTTTTTTAATGCAATTACTTGCAATCATGAGATCACAGTAACTATTGGTATCATTCTTCATGTTATTAAAATTTAACTGCCAACATAATTGTTCTGCATTTATTCAGAACAAACTTAAGGTTCCTTGCAGGTTTTTCTCCTGGACAAGGTGGTTAAATGTTTTCTGATCGCACAGATGTTTGGATGTATGTCATTAGCTCGTTAATAGGTTAGTTCAATTTCATTTTTCTGCTATTTGTTTATCACTGAAATTCGAACGTAAAGTTTGGCTTTTGACTATCTATACGTTCCCGTTTGATAACATTTTATTCCATTAGTTTAAGACTTATAAAAGAAAAATCAAAAATATTTTTATGTGCTTTCTTTATTTGCTTCTTCAGAGCAGTCATTTTCCCATTGAGTTTAATAAGTTTAGATTAAAACTTGTAGCTTGTAAATAATGTATATAAATGAGAGTTATCTATCTTTTGCTTAAATACGCCTATTACAATCACATTAGAGTATATATATATATATATATATATATATATATATATAGTATTTAGTAATTAGTTATTTATTTCTTTTCTTTTATTTTGTTTCTTTTAGGATTCTTAGATTGGCCAACGGAGCCATTAAACCCATCAGAACGAGTTATATCAAATGACTTGGGTTACTTAGACAACCCCAGACCAAACTCTTTCTTCCAATTGATGGACAGTCATTTTCGCCCGTCAACAGGTGTATGCCCTTATACTTGTCTTAGCAAACCATTAATCAATGAGATGAAGCAAATATAATGATGAAGGCTATGGTGGGGGTGGATGCCCTTATAATTCCCACCTAGATCCTAGAATAACAATACTTGACTTGAATAAAATGATAGCAAGAGAGTAAAAACCATACCAAGATCAAGAGAAATACTAAGACAATTCAACACAAGAGCTAGAAAGCATCATACAAAGCTAGCGCTAGGCCTTCCTCCATCAAACATTCATAACATAGCCATAAACAAGTGCACAAGAGGTAAAATATCCAAGAGGGCCGAATATTTCAGACCAAGCCTCTCACAAGAGGGAGAGTTATGTTTAAAATGAGATCTTATGATCTCTATTTATACAAAATGTAGCTAACATAGTTTGTCCACAAAATAAGGAGTAAAACACAAGATTAAGGGTCAACAACCCTTAACAAAGTAATATTAAACAATTCACTTAAAAATTCACTTTTTGCACAAATTAAACCCTAATTTAGGAGGACGTCACCTCTTTAGGGGATGCTTTGCCACTTTGAGGAAGTCGTTGGTGTTGGAGAAGCATGGATGGGCCTCCAAAGACCATGAGTCAAGCATATAGGCACTCATATCATGGTGAATACCCTTCTCCTCCTCAAATGTCCATGTGTCAAAGAGTGGAACCTCACCACCATGTCCTAGCCCCCCAAGATCATGACGTCAAGCTCAAAAGTGGAATGTTTTACCCCTCCTGGGAAAATCGTTTGGCAAGTAATGGGTGGGATAGGTCGTCCAAATAATCATCAAGGCTGTCCAAGTATAATATCTCTAATCTAGCATGCGGGCACTTGACATCGAACCTGTGGGATTTTCACCCCATGGAAGCCCAATCTAGACTTGTTCTCCCAAAACTTTCCACGTATTAGGTCCTGCAAAGACAAATGAACACACCCTCCAAGGATCTCAAGTCATAACATCATGATAAGTGGATCCAATCAATAAATAATTCATCTAAGCATGTGCATCAAATATCACTATATAAAACAATTAACAGCTCAAAGACACTATGCGACTTGTCAATCTCAAGTGTGAGAGGGTTGACGATGTGTCTTATTGGGTAGGTCTTGCCCTAGGTCAATGAGAACTTTCAAGATGTCCCTCACTAAGCCATGTAAAGTGGATGACGTGGTCGGGGTCAAAACTCAATGGGAATAAGGCTCATGACATACAAGGGGTTGTAGTATCTAATTCGCGAGTGCCTTTGTAGACGGTGTGTGGTACCTTCGTACACAATGCACTTTTTCCAAGCCATCAATTTTATTTAATCTTTCTTTATTTTCTTTTAATATAGCATAAGGAGAGGTTGAAGGCCACTGCCTTGGCGTGGTGACCAGATGGAGGCAATGTCACCCAAAAATACTTAATGGAAATGAGAAGGCTAGCTCGTGATGAGAACCCCTTTCTCTCAGCCATGCAACTGAGAGCCATTGCCCTGGTTTGGTGACCAAATGATGACAATGCGATACCACTAGATATCCATGGACGTGGTAGGTCGGCTCGTGATGAGATCTCCTACCCTTCAACTAAACTTCTAAGCATTTTATTATATTGTGGGTCCCCTTTATTCAAAGATACGAGTTTTAGTTATTTCTTGGGTGATCCCTAAGAAAAGCATCTGAAAGGTTTATACAAGGCTTTTATATTTTACCCAACACTAATCCCTCTAGGCCTTTAGCCCCTTCTTCACATAGAATGAGGGACAACCCTTTCTTGGGTCAATACACCCTAAAATCCCAAGTGATAAGGAAATGGAGGGGAACAATGATGGAAAGTGGTAAGTATAGTCAGGAACGGTACAATGTCCTATTAAGGGAGTTCCCAGTAGCAAACCCATCCCCAAGGAAAACCACTTACTAGGGAACAATGTCAACCACCAAGGTGAAGGAGGGAAAAAGACATAATGTGCAAGCACAGATCATGAAATATAGAGAAATCTAAGATACAACATAATAAAATGGATTAAATATTGAAATTATTCTCACCATAATACTGACTTTTACCTCATGGAGCAAGGCCCACTACCTTATGGAAGCCTACTGGTGTGGTGGATGCCATCTGCAAAACTGTAACCATCTGTGGTGGTGAGTGGGTTTTCCATCTGTGTAAAATGGTACTGTTGGTCATGTAGTGTCTCGACACTCCATATTTGCAACCTGAGGGCCTCGAGACATGATCTACTTAGTTATCCAAAAAATGGGAATAACAAGGCCTATGCTCTTATTCCTAAACATAAGCATTCTAAATTAGATCCAAAATAAAAAAAAAGACTTATCTTTGTTGGGTATGGTGATGGTATTAAGGGATACAGGTTGTGGGACCCTACTGCCCACAAAATCATCATTAACAGAGGTGTTATATTTGATGAATCATCACTCATTAAATCAGATGTAGATGTTCAAGTAAAACATGTAGAAGTACCACAATCTCAACAAATACAATTTGAAACTCGTTTATCTACATAAGACAATGAACACGAAGAAGTTTATGAAGATGTTCATGAAGAAGTTCCTGTAGAAGAAAATGTGGAGGGATATAATAATCAACAAAATGTGGATCAACCACAAACATCCCTAAGGAGATCTACACAGGTTAGAAATCCTCCTAGGAGGTATGAATATTTTGTTTCATTTGTTTCTTTGATTACTAATGATGAGGAACCTACTTGCTATCAGGAAGCAATGGGGGTGTCTGATAGTGAAAAATGGAAAGAAGCGATGAAAGAGGAAATGCATGTGTTAGAGAGGAATGGAACATGGGACCTGGTATAACTCCCGAAAGACAGTGAGACTGTAGGTTGAAAGTGGGTCTTTAAGCTGAAGAGGAGTGCTGCTGATAAGATTGAAATGTACAAAGCAAGACTAGTTGCAAAAGGATATTCTCAGAAAGAAGGTATTGATTTTCATGAGATTTTTTCACAAGTTGTTAAGCTTGTTTCAATTTGAGTTGTGTTAGCATTAGTTGCATTACTTGATATGGAGTTAGAGCAACTAGATGTTAAAACAACATTCTTACATGGAGATTTAGATGATGAAATATACATGGAACAACTAGGAGGGTTTGTTCAAGATCACAGGAAAAGGTTTATTTGCAGGCTCAAGAAGTCATTGTATGGCCTGAGACAATCTCCTAGACAATGGTACAAGAAATTTGATTCTTTCATGATGAGCCATAATTATACAAGGAGTGAGTATGATCATTGTGTCTATTTTAAAATGTTTGATAATTGCATATTCATTATTTTGGTGCTTTATGTTGACGACATGCTTTTAGAAAGAAAGAGCATGCTAGAGATCAATAGGTTAAAGACTCATATGGCTAGGATGTTTGATATGAAAGATCTAGGAGCAACAAAACAAATCTTGGGCATGGAGATATTCTGAGACAGGAAATATGGTAAGCTCTGGTTATCACAACAAAAGTATGTAGAGAAAATACTTTTGAGGTTTGGTATGAACAATGTGAAACCAGTCTCAATCCCGTTGGATTCCCATTTCAATCTTTCTTCAAGTTTATGTCCTAGTACATATGAAGAAAAGGGATATATGTCTCGTGTACCATATGCTAATGCAATATGAAGTTTAATGTATGTGATGATAAGTACAAGGCCAGATATTTCACATGCAGTTGGTGTTGTCAGCAGATACATGGATAAATCCAGGAAAAGAGCATTGAGCAACAGTGAAATGGGTGCTTTGGTATTTGAGTGGCACAAGTAATTACTGCATCACCTATAACAGTGGTAGTGATTTAGTCTACGGATATGTTGATTCAGATTTTGCAGGTGATTTGGACAAAAGGAGATCAACTTTAGGTTATGTTTTTACTCTTGCAGGTGAAGCTATTAGTTGGATGCCAAAGCTTCAAAATATTGCTGCTTTATCCACTACAGAGGCAAAATGTGTAGCTTCTTCACATGCTTGCAAGGAGGCAATTTGGTTAAAAGGTTTGCCGAGTGATTTTGGAAGGATGCATGATAATGAAAAACTACTCTGTGATAGTCAAAGTGCTATTCACTTAGCTAAAAATCCATCTTATCACAGTAAGAAAAAACATATTCCTGTTAAATACCATTTTGTAAGACAGGTTGTAGATGAAGGTGGAGTGACTCTTGAAAAAGTCCATACAAAGGAAAATTGTGCAAACATTTTCACAAAACCAATACTGTTAGAGAAATTGGATTGGTGCTTGGATTCTCTTGGCTTGCACAGAAGGTGATGAATTAATTGGGCATGATATACCAGGTAAATTGTTGTCAAGGTGGAGATTGTTGAATATGCCAACTAATTTCCAAGATATTGTGGATATTGGCAGATTTCATGGCTCCTATTTTGTAGTTGTTTGTTAAACCAAATCTACCAATTTGGTATGAGCACACATTAAGAGCGATTGCTTTGTAACTGAATGATTTTTTTTTTAATTCATGTAAGCCCATAGAGGCGAAGGTTGAATGGAGGTTGGGTCGAATGGTTGTATGTATCATTGGAAGCTTGAGTTTAGTGGATATTGTAAACTTCTCCCTTGAACAATAAGAAAATACCGATTATCATTGCCCCGTGGAGGTTTCCCTTACAAGAAATGTTTTACCACGTAAATCACTATATCAATTCCGTGTATGTTTGATGTGTCATTCATCTTGTTTAATATTTGCAATTGCTCTACTTGTTCTTGTTTTGCTTCCACTGCACAACATAGCACACCAAGCTTCCGATGACTCCTTCATGTGCAATCATGATGTTGATCATGCTCTATAACGTCCATTATATGGTTGCCTTTTCTTAATTCGAAGCTTTAAGAACACATACCGTGCTCAAATGCTTGAGGATGTCATTCTCTATAATCTTGCATGTTCCATGTACCCTCTAACAATCATTGTATCTTGTTGTGCATACTAATCAAGGGCACTTATAGCTCTTCTCTATAATTTAGATTGCATATGTTGATTGGAGGAAAATGCATTGCGTGCATTTCTAGCTAGGACAACCAACAACCTTGATCCCTTTCCCTTGTCATGATTGACCTTTAAGTCAACTTTGTGAGAGGATGGCATATTTGAATAGCTTGTTAACAATCATTGTAGCTAACAACCATAGTTTGGGCTATTAGACTCCTTGCCAACCAATTGTGCTTCCACATGACCATTCAAGCACCATTATGAAATATATGTAGTCATACTTAGTCATTTGTGCATTTGGTATGCTCATACTTCAACATAGATCCCTTTCTCGAAGTTTAAGTTACTTCAAGGGTCATCTACATTGACAATATTTTTTGGTAAAATCAAGCTCAGAGGCTCTGTTATGAAAAATATTTCAGAGTAACTAGAAGTGCATTTTACACATGACTCTTCTAATCTATTATTCTTTGAAATATATTTAAAATGCTTATACTCTTATCCCATTTCAAGTTTGTAGTTGAAAGTTATGGCACCCAAAAGAGTCACAACTCACCCATTTCCATGTCTAAGCTGGTGCAAATCAAGCTCGAAGACCATCTTCCAATCTTGAAGACCTTCTTCCATCAACAATGGAAGAAAACTTAGGGAAAATTGGAATAACTTTTATATCGGGTGTTGTTAGTATTCTCATTTGCAAACACTCAACAATATTCATATTGGTAATCTGTTGCTCCAATAATATGCATCCCTTTGAAGATGGCAACTTGTCTCCTTTTTGCACTTTGTCCATTGTTATATAATTTGGGGAAATTGCCATCTTTCAAACTATAACGATTTAGAAATTTTTCACTAGGACAAAGTTGTACAGAATAAAATAAAACAAAGACCTTAACTTGGAAAATTCTTCTAGATTTGTTGTCTCATATCACTTTTACTTCATATATAGTTTCCAAAACTGTGAAAAAGTGTCCCATAATAATGGACTTGGCTCCATTTTGTTGATCTCACTACATATCGCTTGTAAATCATCCAAAATATTTTTTGGGTTTACTAGTGCCCGCCCATAATCCTTTCCATATAAATTTCATCCTGAATGGATATGCTAGTAGAAAGTACATTTTTGTTCTTTGAAAACTACATGTTGCCAATTTTTTGAAATTTAGTGTTGAAATTGAAAATTTGAGTCGAGGGAAATTTTTAAGGATACCATCTCTATAGCCTTCCACTTGAAATTTCATCTCTCCATCTGAATATATATGCCCAAGTTATGTCCAAAATAAAATTTTGGTTCTAGACATGGCACAAGTATATGCGTTTTTCTTCTTCACTGGCATGCCACCTACCTATCATCTAGATGCCTTCCTTTACACAACACCTATTCTTTGGTTATCAAGGTTCAAAGTCTTCTTTTATAAAAGAAAATTGGCCTTTTATAAACCAAGGCCATCAACCTATTTTATAAACCAAAGCCATTGGCCTTGTTTATAAAAGAAAATCAAACTTTTATAAAACAAGGCCATCAACCTCTTCATATGAAGGAATTAGGTTCTCTCCTACACAACCATCGACCTCTTTCATAGAAAATTCATCAACCTCCTTCGCACGAAGTACGCTGGCCTCTTTTCGAAAATTGGACTCCTTTCGAATCTTGGACCAATTCGAGGCATCAACCCCTTTTGAGTGTCAATCTCCTTTCGAAATCTTAGACCCCTTTGAAACATCAAAGCAATTTCAAACATCGATGGATCAACCATGCTTTGAAAAAAGTCTGTCAACCAACTTTAAACATCAAGACAATATGAAGGAAGACATCAGGCTAATTCGAACATCAACCCCTTTTACACCATTGGTCTTCTTTTGCACTAAGCCCATCAGTCTCCCTTTTCAAACATTGACCCATAAAGTCTCTTTCAATCATTGACCTATTGACCATATTTCAAACTTCAACTTCTTTCATATCATTGGTCCCCTTCAAACAAAAGCCATCTGGCATTTGAGTAACTTCAAACATCAGGCTATTTTGAGGCAAGGCCATCATGCTACTTTAAAAATCGACCATCAAGTCACTTTCGAGCATCAACCTATCAACCACTTTTGAAATAATGCCCATTGTTCCTGTTTGATAGATTTATATTATTATGTATTTTGTTTTATACATGCTCTTACATAATCATAAGCACACCATGGAAACATAACAACCACACCATAATCTAGCCCAGTATTGACACTCACACACATTCATTAGTCAAGATTTCGCCTTAGAGCTCCATACCAGGAATCAATAAATGCACATTTACACACTCATTCATTATAACTTAGCACTATACTAGGAATCAATAAATACACATTTACACATGCTATCTTAAACACTACCACTATACTTTTACTTTTACCACCATATTATATGCAACTCCAAACAATATAAGAGTAACAAAACATCATAAACCATAGGTTAATTGCAAAGATTGAGAGGTATTGAGATTGTTTGCTTCTTCAGGAAACCCAGCTACTGCTATCAAGGAACTTCTAACACTGCTTCCATTCATTGCTTCTCAGGTTTAACTATAATTTAATGCACATAGTCCAGGTTGTGCTCCATATTTATATAAAGGTCCTGGGCTTTCTTTATTGCAAATCTCTAACCATCTGGAACAAAGAGGGGGTCCTTACGTTTATTTGTCTTGGGCCTGTGCTAATTGCTCCCCAGTACCATCCCTGGCAAAGAGGGGGGCCTTACATTCATTTTCTTTCACCTATGCTGAATGCTACCCTATATCATTTTTGGTAGCAAGAATCTTCTCAAAAATACCACTTGCAAAACGATTTGAAAAATCTTTCGAGAATTGAGTCATACCTTTCAAAGCTGCAACCTCCATGGGATCTGAATCCCCTTTTTGGCTGAGCATGATCACTAATTGCATTAGTATATAGCACAATTCTGTACAATTTTTGGTCTGCATGCCTTCATAAAGCCATCTTCATATATCCGTCCATATCTCCAAGTTCGATGAGATAAATTCTGAGCAGGCTGGGTACACTCGTACTCCTTCATGATTTTATCCAATGCTTCCAGTTGAGATCGATGGGGTGCTTGACCTGGCAGTGTAGAGGCACCCCTGCGGAGGAGGTGAAGATGTCTTCGTACTCCTCCACGACATTATCCATCTGTTTTTGTCGTGCAGAGGGGCCCTATCTGGAGGTCATGGCCACAATCTTCTTCTTTCCTCGAGGGCGGATCATCAGGAAAATAAACTTTTTGGTTTTGGAAATGAGCTTACTGCATTGTTTTGCATTAACCAAAGAGATGGTGGTAGGCAGTGCTATCTTTGGTATACTGTATAGCTTATTAACCAAAGTGATAATAACAACACGAGGCCTGGACTCATACACAAAATGTTGCTTCCACAAGTACAGTTGGCCTAATAATACATCAGAAACATCAAGAGGAGCAATGTCATACAATACCTCATCTGTGAAGGGCTTGATGTTGTAGGGAAGGCGACATTGTTGGCTGACGCGGAGGTCCTGTCCTTGGTGCAATGTAATGACTGGTTTGAAAATAACATCTAAAAATTCTACCAAATCCTACCAAATGTACAACAATTTATACCAGATTCATAAAAGAAGAATTATGCAAGTAAAATTAAAATTTATCAATGAGTAATGCATAAATTCTAAATTCGAATTGAGTACCTTAACACTGATGCTAATTTCCGTTGTCAGCTGCCTTCCTGCTGCTACCTGCTACACAGTCCAGTCCTGTTGCAAACACAAAAAATAATTGCCCAAAACCTCTTGTCCACCCTGCCAACTAGGAAAACGACCTAGCTCTAGGATATCTACGGATATCCTGGCCCTCCGAGCCTAAAACTTCTAGCAACTCGGTGCCTGCCTGATCAATAGGTCTCAACCAACAAATCCTGTGCCTCAATCTGAGCACACCAATCTCACAGCCCCTCTCGGCTCTCTCCCATAGCAAGAAAACAATCTCCCGTAGAATTCCTCCTCCCAACTCCTTTCCCCCTCTTATTCCCCCTTCACCGCCTTTCCTCCTTCCATTAAATTCCTTATCCCTACATTTAATTACCCTTATCCATTCATTAAATATATTATCCATGTA
>SNQJ01S0000906.1:8925-22545 GCA_010110895.2 Picea sitchensis | reverse complement strand
CTTGTTTACATGCACCACTTGTTCATTAGTTATCAGGGTTCAAAGTCTTATTTTATAAAAGAAAATTTCCCTTTTATAAACCAAAGACATTGACCTATTTTATAAAAGAAAATCAACCTTTTATAAAACAAGGCCATCAACCTCTTCATATGAAGGAATTAGGTTCTCTCGCACAAAGCCATCAACCTATTTCACACAAAGTCCATTGGCCTCCTTTGCACCAAGTCTATTGGCCTCTTTCTGAAAGCGAGACTCCTTTCAAATATCAGACCAATTCAAGGCATCAACCCCTTTTGAATGTCAACCTTCTTTCAAAATCTTAGACTCCTTTGAAACATCAAAGCAATTTCAAACATCAATGGATCAACCATCTTTGGAAAAAGACTGTCAACCAACTTTGAACATCAAGACAATATGAAGGAAGACATCGGGCTAATTTGAACATCAACTCCTTTTACAACATTAGTCTTCTTTCACACAAAGGCCATCAACTTCCCTTATCAAACATTGACCCATGATGTCTCTTTCAATCATCGGTCCAATGGCCATCTTTCAAACTTCAACTTCTTTCACATAATTGGTCCCCTTCGAACAAAAGCTATCTGGGATTGGAGTAACTTCAAACATCATGTTATTTTGAGGTAAGTCCATCACACTACTTTAAAGATCGGCCATCGAGCCACTTTCAAACATCGACCTATCAACCTACTTTTGAAATAATGCCCATTGTTCCTTTTTGGTAGATTTATATTATTATGTATTTTGTTTTATACATGCTCTTACACAATCATAAGCACACCATGAAAACATAACAAACACACCATAATCCAACCCAGCATTGACACTCACACACATTCATAAGCTTTAGCCTTAGAGCTCCATATTAGGAATCAATAAATGCACATTTACACACTCATTCATTATAACTTAGCACTATACTAGGAATCAATAAATACACATTTACACATGCTATCTTAAACATTACCACTATACTTTTACTTTTACCACCATATTATATGCAACTCCAAACAATATAAGAGTAACATTTACACATGCTATCTTAAACATTACCACTATACTTTTACTTTTACCACCATATTATATGCAACTCCAAACAATATAAGAGTAACAAAACATTAGAAACCATAGGTTAATTGCAAAGATTGAGAGGTATTGAGATTGTTTGCTTCTTCACGAAACCCAGCTACTGCTATCAAGGAACTTCTAACACTGCTTCCATTCATTGCTTCTCAGGTTTAACTGGAATTTAACGCACATAGTCCAGGTTGTGCTCCATATTTATATAAAGGTCCTGGGCTTTCTTTATTGCAAATCTCTAACCATCTGGAACAAAGAGGGGGTCCTTACGTTTATTTGTCTTGGGCCTGTGCTGATTGCTCCCCAGTACCATCCCTGGCAAAGAGGGGGGCCTTACATTCATTTGCTTTCACCTGTGCTGACTGCTCCCCTATATCATTTTTGGCAGCAAGAATCTTCTCAAAAATACCACTTGCAAAACGATTTGAAAAATCTTTCGAGAATTGAGTCATACCTTTCAAAGCTGCAACCTCCATGGGATCTGAATCCCCTTTTTGGCCGAGCAGGATCACTAATTGCGTTAGTATATAGCACAATTCTGTACAATTTTTGGTCTGCAATGCCTTCATAAAGCCATCTTCATATATTCGTCCATATCTCCAAGTTCGACGAGATAAATTCTGAGCCGGCTGGGTACACTCATACTCCTTCATGATTTTATCCAATGCTTCCAGTGGAGATTTAGCCTTATTAAACCTTAGCCACTCTAACAAGTTACTGTATTTTATATTAGATACCCTGCAAATCGTTGAAAAATGACGGTAGGAATGCAGACCAGTATAAGCACAGTGTATTAATGCTAACATGTTCAGCATATCGAAGTCAGCTGGTGCACAATCAATCACATTATAAAATATTCTAGCACTTGCATTTCTCAATAAAGTTTTATTTCTTAAAATGGACTGTATTCCGTTGATCGTTCGCTCATCAATTGAGAAGTTCAAACCGGGGAAATCAACACCATAGAACTTGAGGAAACTAGTCCATATATGTTGTTGTGCTCTGTAATATGCAACATGTGATTTTGTGAGGAGTCGGAGCAAGCTGAATGCTACATAGCAGTATGCCTTCACAGCAACATCATCATCTCCAAAATCCCATTTAGCAGTGAATGAAGCAGAGGGCCTAACTACTATTCGGTCCCTGGCATCCTGAGGCAGTGGTTGCATGTCTTGGAAATTTCCTGTGTCCGAGATGGCATATTTTTTCCCGGGAATTCTTGACTGAATAGAGAATGCTAGGCACAAAATGTTATATCCTGTCCTACAAGTAATGTGTTCTTTTAAATCCTTTATCAGCTCCACTCCTGTAACTTTGATTTCATCATTTGATAATTGTTTAATATTATACATGCTGTATTGAAGAAATTTATCATCGCTCCAGTCTAGAGTTGGTGTTGGTCCTCTGCCAATAATCTCAACGGAGTCAAGGTCCCTGAACTTATGAGATATATCGTCAAAAAGGTCCCTGAACTCAGGAGAAAGATCCCTGTCATAATTTGCCATTTTTTTATTATAAAGTACAGTATATTCGTCTTCCAATTTATCTGGTAGAACTGAGATCCTTGATGAGTCTGTGGAGAAGTATCGTAAGGAGACACGTTCCACCCTCGACAGTGCCAACCGCAAGTATATAGAAATCAAACCATTTAACCTTTAGAATAAATAATTATCCCAAAAGATATATGTAAAATGAATCCAAGTTCTAGGAGTTAGGGCAGCTATTTGTAACCAATATGATTGGACATTCTATAAATCCAATATAGATACTTTTTGAAATCAAAATAGTGAAGTAGATTTACTYGATTCCTTTATGTATATAACTAGCTCAAAAAACATTTCATATATGATAACTTCAATTACATACATGAAAACATTCCTATTATAAATCTAACCCCTTTCTTCATGACTACACAACAAAAATAAAGTATCTAGCTCATATTGGTTACAATTTTCTTGGAAAATTTAAAGGTGTGGGAAGGCATGCACGCTTTGATAGCCTCCAAAGAGACTTCTTACCCTTAGCTCTACCTAGATGAGGACTTGACTTTTGTTCAACAAGAACAACAAAGAAAGTTGTGGGAAAGAGTGAAAACAACAAGAAATGATGGAAAATGGGTATGGTTGAAGAATGAGAAGTCTCAAATCAGTGATCGTTTCTCAAATAAGAAATAGGAAATCGGGGTCCCACGAGACTGTTTACAAGTAGTAAGTTGGAATTGCAGAGGTTATCCATGGAGAAGAGGTCCGGGGTTGGGGCCCATAGCAGAGGGGAAATATATTATCATTCTTGTAGAAACACATGAGCACGATGGATGCAAGGTACCAGATTTCGAGGGGTACAAGAAAACATTAGTTTGGAACAAAGGA
The DNA here is from genome assembly GCA_010110895.2 of Picea sitchensis. Classification (NCBI taxonomy): domain Eukaryota; kingdom Viridiplantae; phylum Streptophyta; class Pinopsida; order Pinales; family Pinaceae; genus Picea; species Picea sitchensis. The sequence goes on along the minus strand of SNQJ01S0000906.1, from coordinate 19,078 downwards.
AATGAGACATGCAAAGGGCATGGGAGAGTTACAGTGCTAATAAATGAAAAATGGTGTGGTGTTGTAAAGGTGGTAAAAGAGGACCCAAACAAACAATACATCTGACTGCAAATAACTGAGAAGGAGGTTACTTTCAGGTTGGTTGCTTGCTATTTTGCCCCCAAAACTCAAAGATCTATAAAAGAAACAATTTAGACAACGAAGACCCGCATGCCTCATTGAAAAGAGATATCTCTCTATTTAATCACTTGGGAGAATTATTGTTAATGAGTGTTTTTAATGCAATGACAAATAACAACCAATCTCTCTAGTTGAGCAATGAAGAAAGAGGGGAAAACAATCCCTTATGGTTGGAAGAGAGTGGAGATTAATCATGGGAAAGAGATTCACAAGATGGAAATAGGGGCGTGACACACTTTGGGGTGGAATTACTAGGGCTGTGTAGTTTGTTTAGCATGGTTATTTGCAATGGAATGAGAGGGTGACCAACTTCATGGGGTATCACATGCAAAAATTACAATGGTCAAAGTGTGGTAGATTACTTAATCTACTGTCAAAGTTTTACTTCTAGAGTGTTGAAGTTTGATATAGGGCAATATCCTATTGAAACGAAATCTGATCATGCCCCCCTATTGGTTAAGCCAGACTTTCCTGGTAGTCCACACAATAATCAAATCCTTGGCATACAAAAGAAAAATCTTTCCAAAGGCAAAATCCTCATGAATAAGGAAAATAGGGAAAGATATAGTGTTTCTCTTAAGCAACAGTTTCAGGTTATAAAGTATAGCAGGGCAAATATGACAACCAATGAGACAGGCGGTCATGTTCATAGTAGTTTGTTGATCCCAACAATCCAAAAGGCCTTAAGTGCATGTAAAAGGTCTTATCCAAAGAAGAGGGCTACAAGTACCTTTCCGACAAATCTGTGGTATGATGAAGAATGTAAGGAAACCAAGAGATCTCTAAAAGAGAGAAATTTGGGCCAGGAAAACAAGAAGAAATATGAAAAAGTAATACAATAAAAAAAAGAAGAGTATGTAAATGCAAGAAGAAAGGAGTTAATCTCTCTTGGAAAACACAACCCCAAAGGATTTTGGAGAGAACTACAACAAAAGAGAATGCAAACTGAAAACAATATTACAAATGTTCAATGGTTAGAATATGCGAGGCTCCTTTATGAGCGGGTACACGAGAAAAATACTCCTATCATAGTGAAAACATCACTAGAACTATTCACGGTGGATGATATCAAGCAAGGAATAAAGAAGTTAGCAAACGACAAAACGAAGGACATATACGAGCTTCAAGATGAATTTTTAAAATGGGGGGTCGAGCTCCTTGCACCTCACATAAAAGGAATTTTCAATGGGGTCATCTAGGACAACTTTCCAGGAGAATGGACCACCACTGTGGTCATTCCTCTCTTTAAGAATGGAGATATCAATAACCCTTCCAACTACCGCACTATTATGGTCAACCCTCTCACGGGCAAGCTTTTTGGGAGCATGATAGAGAGAAGAATCAACAGTTGGGCAGAAGATGAGGGAGAAAGGGCAAAAGGGAAGGCGAGTTTTAGACCTAGGCATTCTACCATTGATCATTGTGTCACCCTTAAACATTTGATAGAGAAAATCTGGGATAAACAAGGTGAAACAACCTATTGTTGTTTTGTGGACTTTAAGAAAACCTTCGACACAATGCCTAGAGACAAACTATGGAACATGATGGAAGAGTTGAGTATCCCAGATGGATATAGAGCGGAAATTCACAGACTTTATGAGAAGGTTAGAGCTAAAATCAGAACAAGTAAAGGAATGTCCGAATGTTTTGGTAGTGATATTGGCGTTAAACAACGATGTCCTCTATCTCCCACTTTGTTTGGTTTATACATTGATAAGTTGGAAGCCTGGTTGAACCGGACAGATGGAGAGGGTGTCCATCTAGCAGGGTATGTGGTGAAGCTACTTTTATATGCACATGATCTTTTTCTAATTTAAAAAACAACACATGGATTAAGAGAACATTTAAAGGCCTTAGAACACTTTTGTCAAGAGGTAGGGATGCAAGTTGACATTACCAAGACCAAAATCATGTTCTTTTCTTTAAATAGAAAAGACAAACCAATCACCTTTCTTTTCGAAGGCAGTCCATTGGAGATAGTGAAAGAATACAAATATCTTGGGATTGACTTCCACTATAAGCTCAATTGGGATACTTGTAGGGCGAAAATGATACAGGGAGGATGGAGAGCCTCACACTTACTCCAAAATAGGTGCAGAAAAGYTGGACTTTGGGATTGGAAAACCAAAAAACCCCTCTTTGGTTCGCTGGTTACGTCGATTGTCCTCTATGGTTGTGAAATATGGGGAAGCAACATGCCAACTTGCAGATGGAGACACCTAGAAAGATTTTAGAAGCAATTAATTACTGGCAATCTCAAAGTTAAAGCCACCGTCCCGTATGTAATTCTTTTAGTTGAAACAAGTACTTTTCTATTGGAGGTGACAACGATAACCAAAGAAGACGGAAAACATGGATAACCAACGTTGGCCCAAGTTAACTATGAAGGAAGAGTTTTACAGTAGGAAGAAAACTTGGACGAAGCAAAATAAAAAGTGGTTGAGTAAGTGGAGTATCGAGTTGCATGAATGTCCTAACACCAAGGAAGAAATAAAAAAGTTTGCGATTGAAAAATTTAGGACTTTCGTATGGACCAATCACAATGGGCATAAAAAAACATACTATGTCAAGGAGTTTAACCCAAATTGTGACCATAGTGAGAAAACATATTTAGGGGTAGCTATTAAAGGGAAAACAAGGTTGTTAGTTGCATAGTTGAGGACAGGTTCACATCACCTTAGATGTGAGACCGGTAGGTGGAGGGTACCCAAGTAAGTTTGGGAGGAGAGAACTTGCATATTCGCAATAAGTGTGTGGTGAACACAGAGTGGCACTTTGTCAGGGAATGTATAACATACGAGAATATCCACAATCAATATGAAAACAACTTAAACGTCGCAACATGCACCAACTATTTGATGGGGATAAAATCAACAAGATTGCCAATCTTCTAGTCAAGATTCACATTAGAAGATCTGACATCGAAAAAAGTGTGAAGATGAGTTAAAACTGTTATTCTCTTGGTCCCTTAAACTATTCGTGTGGACATCATTAAAATCAATCAATCAATGAACATTAAAATCAATCGATCAATCAATTAACATGGATACGGGGTGCTCCTCCTCCATTCTCTAACATTGCCATTTTCCAAGTGCTTGTAGCTTTCATTCGTAAATCCCCAAGACCTCCTTTGCGACGTCACGATTTGTCAAGCGTGCTGCTAACATCCTAGCCTCACGTCATAAAGCCCTGGCCTTGTCCGAGAGGGGACTGGGACTTACTGGACAATTTACAGGATTATGGATTAGTGGGTTTTAAAGTTACTAGAAACTTCTGATCAAGGGCAATCTCACACCGTTTCTGTGGTCGTGGCTATTATGCTTTCCTCTTTGGAAAAAAGGAAGAGATTGCCTGATCTGATTTTCAGAAGCGGGCCTTATTTCATGGGTTTAAAGAGAGCCTCCTTTGCGACGTCACGATTTGTCAAGCGTGCTGCTAACATCCTAGCCTCACGTCATAAAGCCCTATTCTTGTCCTCGCGGAATGGCTACGCTTTCCTCTTTCAGAAGCGGGCCTTATTTCATGGGTTTAAAGAGAGGTTGTATTTGACAAATGGACTCTGGCTGATGTACTCTTTGTTGTGACAGTCTGAGTACATCAACCTCCTCAATCCCTCTCTTGCAGGAGTGATGAGGATTTAATTGGGAACAAGTTAGGTTGCTATATTGACAAATATGAACCTAAATCAGGAATGTTCCCTGTTCACGGATTTATGTGGAAGTGGATTTGGAAAAGAACTTCAAGTTATTAATCTTTCTTCATCAGACAACTGGACTGGACAACCCTCAACAGGGAAATAATGAAAACCATCTCCTCGAACCGTAGAGGATTAGGCAGTAGGAATAAAATATAAGTGATAAAAGAAGTTAGCAAACGACAAAACGGCGATTGGCTAGACGAAGCTTCCAAGATGAATTTTAAAATGGGGGTCAGAGCTCCCATAATCTCACATAAAAAAGGAATTTCAATGGGTCATCCAAGACAACTTTCCAGAGAGAGAAATGGACCACCACCGGTATCATTCCTCCCTTTAATAATAAGAATGGAGATCAATAACCCTTCCAACTACCGCAATATTATGGTCAACCCCCTCATGGGAAAGCTTTTGGGAGCATGATAGAGCGAAGAACTGGCAGTTGGGCAGAAGATGAGGGAGAAAGGGCAAAAGGGAAGGCGGGTTTTAGACCTAGACATTCTACCATTGATCATTGTGTCACCCTTAGACATTTGATAGAGAAAATCCGGGACAAACAAGAGATGAAAAAACCTATTGTTGTTTTGTGGACTTTAAGAAAATCTTCGACACAATGCCTAGAGACAAACTGTGAACAAAATGGAAGAGTTGTGTATCCCAGATGGATATAGAGCGGAAATTGCTGTGACTTTATGAGAAGGTTAGAGCTAAAATCAGAACAAGTAAAGGAATGTCCGAATGTTTTGGTAGTGATATTGGCGTTAAACAACGATGTCCTCTATCTCCCACTTTGTTTGGTTTATACATTGATAAGTTGGAAGCCTGGTTGAACCAGACAGATGGAGAGGGTGTCCATCTAGCAGGGTATGTGGTGAAGCTACTTTTATATGCAGATGATCTTATTCTAATTTAAAAAACAACACATGGATTAAGAGAACATTTAAAGGCCTTAGAACACTTTTGTCAAGAGGTAGGGATGCAAGTTGACATTACCAAGACCAAAATCATGATCTTTTCTTTAAATAGAAAAGACAAACCAATCACCTTTCTTTTCGAACGCAGTCCATTGGAGATAGTGAAAGAATACAAATATCTTGGGATTGACTTCCACTATAAGCTCAATTGGGATACTTGTAGGGCGAAAATGATACAGGGAGGATGGAGAGCCTCACACTTACTCCAAAATAGGAGCAGAAAAGCTGGACTTTGGGATTGGAAAACCAAAAAACCCCTCTTTGGTTCGCTGGTTACGTCGATTGTTCTCTATGGTTGTGAAATATGGGGAAGCAACATATCAACTTGCAGATGGAGACACCTAGAAAGATTTTAGAAGCAATTAATTACTGGCAATCTCAAAGTTAAAGCCACCGTCCTGTATGTAATTCTTTTAGCTGAAACAAGTACTTTTCTGTTGGAGGCGACAACGATAACCAAAGAAGGCGGAAAACATGGATAACCAACGTTGGCCCAAGTTAACTATGGAGGAAGAGTTTTACAGTAGGAAGAAAACTTGAATGAAGCAAAATAAAAAGTGGTTGAGTAAGTGGAGTATCGAGCTGCATGAATGTCCTAACACCAAGGAAGAAATAAAAAAGTTTGCAATTGAAAAATTTAGGACTTTCGTGTGGACCAATCACAATGGGCATAAAAAAACATACTATGTCAAGGAGTTTAACCCAAATTGTGACCATAGTGAGAAAACATATTTAGGGGTAGCTATTAAAGGGAAAACAAGGTTGTTAGTTGCACAGTTGAGGACAAGTTCACATCACCTTAGATGTGAGACCGGTAGGTGGAGGGTACTCAAGTAAGTTTGGGAGGAGAGAACTTGCATATTCTGCAATAAGTGTGTGGTGGACACATAGTAGCACTTTGTCAGGGAATGTATAGCATACGAGAATATCCACAATCAATATGAAAACAACTTAAACGTCGACAACATGCACCAACTATTTGATGAGGATAAAATCAACAAGATTGCCAATCTTCTAGTCAAGATTCACATTAGAAGATCCGACATCGAAAAAAGTGTGAAGATGAGTTAGGTTCTGTTATTCTCTTAGTCCCTTAAACTATTCAGCGTCGTGGACATCATTAAAATCAATCAATCAATGAACATGGATACGGGGTGCTCCTCCTCCATTCTCTAACATTGCCATTTTCCAAGTTCTTGTAGCTTTCATTCGTAAATCCCCAAGACCTCCTTTGCGACGTCACGATTTGTCAAGCGTGCTGCTAATATCCTAGCCTCACGTCATAAAGCCCTGGCCTTGTCCGAGAGGGGACTGGGACTTACTGGACAATTTACAGGATTATGGATTAGTGGGTATTGAAGTTACTAGAAACTTCTGATCAAGGGCAATCTCACACCGTTTCTGTGGTCGTGGCTATTATACTTTCCTCTTTGGAAAAAAGGAAGAGATTGCTGGCTGTATTTGACAAATGGGTTTAAAGAGAGGTTGTATTTGACAAATGGACTCTGGCTGATGTACTCTTTGTTGTGACAGTCTGAGTACATCAACCTCCTCAATCCCTCTCTTGCAGGAGTGATGAGGATTTAATTGGGAACAAGTTAGGTTGCTATATTGACAAATATGAACCTAAATCAGGAATGTTCCCTGTTCACGGATTTATGTGGAAGTGGATTTGGAAAAGAACTTCAAGTTATTAATCTTTCTTCATCAGACAACTGGACTGGACAACCCTCAACAGGGAAATAATGAAAACCATCTCCTCGAACCGTAGAGGAGTAGGCAGTAAGAATAAAATATAAGTGATAAAAGATCTAATTAAACAGGAAAGACCTGCCATACTCTCATCCAAGAGACAAAAATTGAGGTAGAAGAAATGCTTGAAGTAGGGAAAAAAATGTTGAAGAGCAAGTTTGGGTGTAGCAGTCAGTGCCCTGGAGGGATAAACACTCTGAGATTCTAATATATTTGATATCCTATATCATCATCTTAAGCGGCATTGGATTCTGGTAATTCTTCTGAAACGACAGCAAAAAATCAATATAGAAATTAATTTTGCCTGAGATTTAGAAACGACAACAAAAAAATCTAGTAGAATTCGCCACCTACTATCAAAGAACGATTATTTTAGAAACTCTAAATATCAAAAACGTCTTGTGGCTCGTGGGTGACTCGTCTTCAATCATTAGTCAAGTTAGAAAAGCAGGTACTGGAATTGTCTCTTCTATTTACAGAACTGCTTTCCAGATCGAAGAGACTGTTACTACCTCTTTCGATTCAATTGAATTTTGAATTTCTCCATATCCTGCGTTTCCGCAATTCCCATGTAGATGCAATGGCCAGTAATGCGGTCAAGATTGAAAGAGGATTGCTGGTGAAAAATGGGTCATAGCTTCTACTTATATTTTAGTTTCAGATTTAGATTTCTACTGAAGGGTAAGGAGAGGCAGTTCAGATTTAGATTTCTACTGAAAGGTACGGAGCATGACAGAGAGCCAAACGGTATGAGAAAAACCTGGACGGAGGCGAGCCGATTATGGAGCTTTGGACGCGGTCATACTGGTACATACATGGCCAGCCTGAAGCACAATTACCTCCAACGTCTTTCGATCAACGGGCAGAAGCAAGAATGCGAATATATGGGACTAACTAACTAGGTTTCCTCCACAAGAACGAACGAACGAAGAATGAAACGAAAGGAGAAGCTCGGCAGTAGAAATAGCAGGAGCAGTTGGCTTGCATCTCAAGTTTCAAATGACTTTTACAAGACAGTGAAAACACATGATTTGATCGTGGATACATCAACTTTTGCCTGCTTTGCTTTTGATCGTGGATACATCAACGTTTCGATCAACGGGCATAAAGCAAAAATGCGAATATATGGGGGAGTAACCAACGAGGTTTCCTCCACACAAACCAACGAAAAAAGAAGCTGGGCAGTAAAAATAGCAGGAGCAATTGCTTGCATTTGAAGTTTCAAATGATTAACTGATTGATTGATTTTAATGACGTTCACGAGGTTCGAGGTTGAACAGTTAATAACAGCGCTAATTTATTTTGACTAGAATACTAGAGATTTGGTCGATCTTATTCTCGTCAAATAGCGGTGCATGTTGTCAATCTTTAAGCTGTTTTTATACATTGTGTGACAAAGTGTTACTCTATCTTTACCACACCCTTATTGCAGAATATGCAAGTTCTCTCCTCCCAAACTTTTTTTGGTATTTTTTGTATCCTCCACCTATAAGTCTCACATCTAAGGTCTATTCACAACTTTGCTTTTTCTTTAATAGCTATCCCTAAATATGTTTTACTATGATCACAATTTGGGTTAAACTCCTTCATGTAGTATATTTTTTTACTCCAATTGTGATTGGTCCACATGGCGGTGCTAAATTTTTCGTTCATAAATTTTTTTATTTCTGGATTGGTGTTAAAACATTCATGCAACATGATATTCCACTTACTCGACCACTTTTTATTTTGCTTTATCCAAGATTTGATTCAAATGTGGATCCATAAACTTTTGCTAGCTATGTTTTTTTGTTATTATGATTTTTTATTGATATTTTCTCTATATGTTTTTGTTTTTTCATTTATATATATAGTCATGCCATCCATATTAAAATACTTTTATTTTATTTTGCTTTATCCAAGATTTGATTCAAATGTGGATCCATCAACTTTTGCTAGCTATGTTTTTTTGTTATTATGATTTTTTATTGATGTTTTCTCTATATGTTTTTGTTTTTTCATTTATATATATAGTCATGTCATCCCTTTTATTTACGCAAAAATCTATATATTATTGTATTTTTAAGTATTTTTAATATAAAAGATAAAATTAGATTAATTTTCCGATGTTATTGTGTTTTATCTTTTTATACATATTTAATAATTTAAATTCAAGTTTAAGATAATTTATATTGATAAACAAATAAGGTTATTTTAATTTGAAATTTACTATTTTTTAATTTATTAACATTTTATTCATATTCTAGTATATAATGTGCATTATTTTTATTTATGAAAAATTATATTTATTATTATTATATTTTTAATATAAAAAATTAAATTAAATATAAAATTTAGATGTGAAATTTATTAAGCATTGAAAATTACACCACTTCTTTTACAAATTTAATATACTAAAATAAAATAAATTTAATATATTATGAAAAATTATATTTATTATTATTATATTTTTAATATAAAAAATTAAATTTAAAATTTAGATGTGAAATTTATTAAGCATATAAAGTGAAAATTACACCATTTCTTTTACAAATTTAATATACTAAAATAAAATAAAGTAGAAACTTTTTTATTTTATTTATTTTTCATTATAATTCTATTTATAAAAGAAAAAATACATTTTGTATATGCATACTCTATTTTACAACCATTCAAAAAATGGTCTCCAAAACTTAAAAGTTCCAAAAAGAAAATCTTGTTAGACTCCTCTTAAAACATAATCTCCACATACATTTCAAAATAAGCATAAACTGTGAGCATTAAAGTTGTCATGAGATGTTAGTTTTAAACCAAATACCTCTAAGGATCACTCACAGAGCAGAAAGTGTTATACATAGCCATCACTTTGAGATACAAAAGTACATGAAGTTAACAATATCGCCATGAAAAAAAAATATCGATAAGTTGATTAGACATGGAAAGATAAGACAGATTCTAGAACATGTCTAGCCCTTGATTCTAGCACTGACCTAGCACTGACCTATCATTGCCCAAGTACTAGCTTCTAGTGAGATCGGCTTTGGAAAGCGGATCGACTTCCTTATTGTGCTCTTTGTACACATGAAAGAATGAGATGACATTATAAACAAATTGATAATGATCAACTTTCTCAAAGATGGGGCTTAATTTTTTTTTGTCATCCTGTATTCTTCCTTTATCCATTTAATATTCAACACAACATCACTTAAGATGTGAATATTTGTTGTAGCAAATCATTAATAACAATTTCAAAGAAAACAACACATCAAAGTTATTTGTCCCTCCTCCAAGCCCTGCTTTGAACCTTATGAAATGATTACCATTTAGATATAGAATTCCATTTTCCCCACATCTTGAAGGAGAGCCTTGGTTTGCTCCATCAAAAAGCTCCATGCTCCATACTTATCATTGATCAATAGGGACCGAAGCAATTTGTCTATGGACATAAGATATATGATGGCCCTTCTAGCTCTCAAATATGGCCTTTCATTGTATGTCACATTGAAAGTGTGGGATTGATCTTCCTTCGAATATACATGTGTCCTTGGTGAGCCAATGCCCTAGACAATTATCA
>SNQJ01S0000905.1:223282-264362 GCA_010110895.2 Picea sitchensis | reverse complement strand
TTGCCACCTTAAATGCATTCTCCAATGATTTGGGTTCCCAAAGGTGAACCTCATGTTGAATGTTATCCTTTAAAGTTTCTATGAATATATCAATCAAGTGCTCATCTGGAATATCTATTACCTTTATATTCAATCTTTGGAAGTTCTCAATGTGCTCTGTAACTGAACCTTTTTGTTTGAGATTTATCAATTGGCTAAAGAAGGTATTGCTCCTTGTATCCTCATAGTGTGTTATCATTTCTTCCTTGAAAATTGTCCAAGTGACTAGTGATTTGCGAGAACAAATCCATTGATACCATAAAAATTGATTGCGTTCTAAATATAAAGAAGCAATTCCTACCTTTTGTGTATGTGACACATTATGTAGATCAAATAATTGCTCCATCTGAAGTATCCATGTGATTGGGTCCTTGCCATCAAACTTCCTCATATTGATCTTAGGAACGTGGTTGGTCTTCATCCCAAAGTTGGAATTTCTCCATTCTTGATTCACCTTCCTTGTGTCCTCATCATGAATTTCATGGGATACATTTTCACTTTCAGGTGTCCTCTCTATTGTGAAATTTTTCAATCCTTCCATGATCTCCCCTTTTAAACCCTCCATCATCTCTTGTAGTTCATCTTTTGTGACTGTCTTCTTTTGTAAATCATTTATGTCGCTACACATTTCTTCACCTTCATCAAGAGTCCATGAAGGATTATCTAGAGGCTTATTTGGTGTAGAAGTTCCCTTTTTGGGTGGCATGTTGTCCAAGTATCACTTTTGAACCTTGATTTTGAGGTGGTTCTGCTAGACAATATTTCGTCTGCTATATCTCCAAAGTTTCGGCCTTTTGGGGTATGAAAATTTATTTTTTGTAGTTCTCTGATATGTCTTCTCTGCAATGCCACAGGTCTGATCAAAATTGGATGTGCCAAGTGGAATTTATGGTAACTTCCCCACAACTTGCTGATTTTTGGCCTTTCCAGGAAATGTCACTTGTATAGTGTGCCCTGCACAACATAATTGATATAAAATTCTGAAACTCATACCAGAAATACTATAGACTATCCACTATCCAATGCAACCAGTCTCACTCAATTTGGATACTCTAGGAAGAAGTTATGATTTTTTTATCTGGAACACCTTCTTGAGACTAGTCAATAGGACTAGTCAGATACCCTATCTTCCACAGGGTGTATATACAAATGTAAGACGACCCAGAAGATGAAATTTTAACCATAGATACCTTACTAATTTCTGTGAATATAATCTGGTGTTTAGGGTCTAAAATGTTACAGAAAACATTTTATAGTGAAAATTCTGCAATGACTTAGTTCAGGATGATTCCAGAACCCTATCTTACACAGGCTGTATTATGAAATTATAAAGCCTCAGGATATAAAATTTTAACCCAACGTACCTTGATCTGTCTACTAAATATCCTCCAAGCCGTTCCTTCTGAAATGTTGTAGAAAACAAGTTATAGTGAAAATGCCAAGGTGTCTTAGACGTAGCAGCGAAACCCCAAGACCTTGAGCTCTGATACCATATGTTAAGAACAAAATATCAATATAGCATAGTAAAACCTCAGAATAAGTAATCAAGGCCTTGAAAAATAGATAAATTCAGATAATAGGCCTCTTCGAGGGGGAAACCTCCTTATGCCCACATAAATGTACAATTCCAAGATTATTCCAAATGAAAATGTCTCCTTGGTATATATAGGAGACTAGGAGGTATAATTACAATTAATGGAATAAAGCCAACATAAATAAAATAACATTACTAATGTAATATGCCCCAATTAAGGGATAATGAGCCAATATTAGGGCTTAACAACTTGGGTACATGGTTGAGACACGTAGTTGATGAGTTGGCACATACATGAGGTGTATAGTTGATGATGTTGGTACATCTTGATGAGTCATATTTTATGTGTATTGGATGCATAATTGGTACATATTTGGTGCATGGTTGATGCACTCATTGATGGTACATGTTGAGGTATAGGTTGGTGCATGGTTGATGCATTTGTTTATGGTATAGGTTCAAGGTTGATTACGGGTTGTTTGGATAGGTTAGTTGTAGAGGTTTAGTGCATGGTTGATGCATTTGTTTATGGTACATGTTGAGGTACAGGTTGATTATGGTACATGTTGGCACAAGTTATTGTAACGGGTTGATTACAAGTTGAATGGTATAGATTTACAATAGTATATCTCACAATGATAGTGTGATAGTGGTTCCATAATTCTACTTCTACGTTAGGGTGGTTGGACGAGAAAATGATAGGTGGTTGTAGACGCCTTTCGGTTGTAGCCAGAGAAAATAGGGAGTTTTATCCTCCTTCTAGTTGTAGCCAGAGAATTGGGGAGTTGGAACTTCCCTTAGTTTGTGTTGGGCCCAAGATATGATCAATTTATGACAATTATTAGACACTTTTTGCCGAATTTACATATCAGTTTTTCATGTTTTGAAGGAGATTTTTGAACAATTTTATGCTAAAACGGTATGATCTACACTAGGTATGTATGATTCATGTTTAATGATAATATTAAGTATAATTCATGATGTTTTTATGTTTCCAAGGATCCGATTCACATTGTTTGGTGTTACAGGGAAAAAACACATCACGTTTATGCTTCTGGCACTCAGTCTGGTACTCCTTCCAACACTCGATCCGGTACCCAATATGACACTGCGTCCAACACCACATCCTGCACAAAAACAGTGGGTGAAATGGTGGTTATGGTATTGGCGGCCAGTGGTCGGCGAATGAGGAACGTGGGTTTTTCTCATGCTTATCCCTTCCAACTACTGAATTCTTGACAACTCAGTTTAGGTTGTTGAGCAGGGAGATTATTGGCTCTCTCTATTTTTGCAGTTAGGGAACCATTAATGTAATTTGTTGTTTTTAGAAGTGGTTCAACCCTCCTGTGGTTGACCACTTGGTCTGTAAATATTATAAATACCACCGTGGTGGTCATACAATAGTTAAGGCGCAGTAGACAAAGTAGAGGATAAAGATAAAAATGTTTTCATCTGTTTTTGCATTTTTCAATTGCCAGAATTGTATAAGACTGTGTTTTTCAAATTTTAATGGTGAAATCATTTCTTTGAGCTCTTGGTGTGCATTTGAGAAGTGACGACGACTTGCTGGGGGGGCCACCAACAGTCTGGTAACTATTATATGTGTTATTTATGCATTTCATAGCTTAGATGTCTTTTTTTATTTCCTGTACATGATCTGTTCCTTTATTTCTTTGTTATCTAATTTGTTGTTGTAGTTTAACTATTTTAATTCTCTTTTGCAGGTTAGTATGAAGGATTTTCGTTAATATGCATTGATTTTATAGTTAGGAAAGAGTTTGCAAACTCATACACTAAACCTGTGTGCAATTAGATGTTAGATTGAATTTTAGTTATGCTTTTAAAATCAAATTTAAAATAGAAGTTAAAACAGAGTAGAACCGAGTTTTATTTCATGCTTTCTTTAACCAAGGCTTCGGTGGATGGATAGGGTTAGTTTCAGTTTTGATTGCCTATTTAATTGTCATTTATATTTTTCTAAGTAGTTGTTAATTAGTTTATTCATTACTTTACTTGCCATATGATAGAACCATGTTTTAATTTATGTTTTTAAGCATTTTCTTTCTTGCACTTTGAATTGTTAAGATAGACCTAGCATAGTTTGACTTTATGTAGTTCCTTTCCTAGAATTAGATTGCAATTATATTTCTTAGTTAATGATTGAATTTAATTATGAAGTTTGTTTACATAGCATAGAAGTACAATTCTAATCTCGTTATATTGTTGATGGTTAATAATTTCATGAATATGCAGGGTAATTAACATTGTTTCTGTAATGGCTAAATTCTCATTGGATTGTTTAATCCATACCTTTCACTTTGCTATTGAGATCAATGTAGAGCTTATACCTCTTGAATTATCCTTTGTTTTCAAGTGCCATCGAGATATCATACGACACCAGAGACATTCACACAACCACCAACACTATATTTGAGTTTTCATAGGTTAAAAGATAGTTTCTTGCTTTCGTAGATCAAAAGATAGTTTCTTGCTTTTGTAGATCAAAAGATATAGTTTCTTGATTTCATAGATCAGAATATAGTTTTATTGTTTTTGTAGGATAGATAGTCTTTTGCTTTGATAGGTTAGAGAGGAGTTTTCTTATCATAGATTAATGGTTAGTTGTTAGTCCTTCTTGCTTTCAATTAAATATATTTCCTTTTATGAATCAAAAATAGTTTTGAAGTTTGAATTAAGAATATAGTCCACTTGCCTCTTAGGCTAGATAGTTGTTCAATGAGAATTTTTAATTAGATTACTTGCAATAGAAGTTATCTTAGAGTAGTTAGTTGTTTATTTTCTTTAATAGGCTAGCTAGTTGTTCTTCTTACTTGTTTTAATAGGTTAGCTATTTGTTTTTCTTACTTGTTTACTTGCTTTAATATAATAGTTGTTGGCTTGTTTATTTACTTGCTTTCATATGGTAGTTTCTCATTGAATTTAGGTTGGCAAGTTAAAGTAGTTTGCTTTTGTTATTTTCTTATTGTTATGCTTAATTGTTGCTTTTTCTTATTGTTATGAACTTGTTTGCTTTACATAGGGTTTATACTTTCTTTCTTAGAACTATCCATCGATCCTTGGCCCAAAAGTTCTTAGGTTACCTAGTTTCAAGTTGCTTAGTAGGGTTTTCTCATTAGATAGTCTTGCTTGAATAGATTAGCCTTAGATATCTACCTTCATTAGTTAGACTATACTCCTATGAGCCCTTCTACCTTTGACATATATTTTGCTACAAATCTAAGTTTGCTTACCCCGGGTTGACAATTTAATTGAGGGTTTTTACTATGTTTTTAGTGCATATATAACACCCATCATTTTTTGCGTCATTGTCGGGGAGTTGTCTCAAGGTAAGAAGTAGTTAGGAAATAGATCATTCCTAGACCTTAGCATTAGATTGGTGGTGGGGGAACTTTAAGACGAGAGGTAATAACCTCCGCATCTGCTATTGCAGGCTCCCCCAAACCCAATGCTAGTTTTTATTTTTGTTTTTGTTTACTTCCATGAATAGACCTAGAAACCAAATGGTAGCTTTTTCTTTTGTTTTTTCTTTCTTTTGTGAATAGACCTAGAGATCCAAAAGGTAGATACATTAAATCTAAATCAGACCTTTCAACCAAGGTCCCTTCCGACCTTTTTGGGGGAAGGAACATTCCACTCATAATCTCCACAGATCGATACCAAAAAACAGGAGCTAGCTCAACTCAAAGAGATAAAGTAGTTTTTGAAGAGACTAATGCAGGGACCACTATAGAACAAAAGTTGAAGCATCAGTAATAGTGGGACATGAGGCAAGCCCACTCGAGCCCTCTACAGAATCAAACAACACAACCTTTGTTTCCTTACCACCACCAGGAGAATGAATTCAAAGATGACCATTAGTTTGGAAGAACTCTCTCAAATCCTAGCAACAACCAAGATTTCTTCTTTTCAAGAAGAACATATTTTGGTAGCAGCCAAAAGTGTATCCACCTCTCCATAAATATTAGAAGAATCAAGGTCCTATGAGCTACAAAATGATCTTCTTTGCCAAACTATGAAGGAAGATGAAAACTTATGGACTACCTCTGGTGGAGAGCAGTCACTAAGACCTGAGATTGAGGAGTTCTCAACATCCATATCAACAGATCCTTTATGTCCTTCATAAATCAATCATCCAAAAGAAGAGGATCTGGATAGCATGATGAAGGAGAGCATAGAAATTACTGTTGATAAACATCATGATTACATTGAAATTTGGTTTCAATAGGTCATTAGACCACAATACTATTCTCTTCTTCAACACCTTCTGATGCCAAAACAAGTAGGTTGGTTGGTTCTTCATATCCAGGTAATCACTGTGGTAAATTTTTCATATATGGATATGAGTATGTTTCTTATCTTGATCTGCACATGGTTACATTGGAAGAGTTCTTACACTTGAATAAAGATTTTCCCTTTCTTTTTAGGTAGGGTATGATAGTAAATAAAAATTGCATGTTGTTAGTTTGGCTTAAAGTCTAATGCAACCTCATTTTACATTTTCTTTTAATAAAATAACTATGAGATACATGTTCATATGTCTTGATCTCATTGATCGCCTTAGTTTATTATATTTTAGAGTGTGTTTTTTGCAGACAGTTTTAGAGATCTCTGTAGGTCTTTATATCACCAAGGGTAGACAATTCCAAGGAAATATAAAAGAATGTTTTTCTTTAAAAACATTGTTACACTTGGACCTTGTTGTCTTCTAAGCACCAAATGAATAATGACTTGTTAGCCATGTTTTTGCAAAGATTTTCATCTTCTTGTTCTTGAGGAATTTTAAAAAGAAGTTGCTCTTGAAAATATTCACCACTGTATAAGAAAGTGGCACTGTAACCATCAAGCTTAGAGGTCTCTCATACAGTTTCCCCAAGAAACCTGAGTAAGTAAGTAAAGTATATTTATTAAAGAGTAACAAGGAGGTTTGATTAGCAGATAGTCATGGAAACATCACAATAACTTACAAAAGAATAAAGTGAGTTGAGCCTAGAGATACCTTTCTGTTCTTTCTCAATGGTACCATCCACTACACACTAAATAGCTTGATTATATCAAATCTTTAGATAAGCCACGCCCACTTAAGTACCCCTTACATCAGGACAATCACTAAGGAATATAACGGAAATTCATCCTCTAACATAAATACCATCCCAATTGAAAAAAGAAAGAAAAATTTGTTTTTAGAATTGTCCCTCCATCCTCTTGCATAAGCAATCTTATACTAAAATATTAAAAGATGGAGGGCCAGTCTCTTAGGGTGTAAGAGGCTAACCTGTCAGGATACTGAATAGGTCTGTTGGTAGCAGGTACCGGCTTGTGGTATGACTAGGTAAACCCGCCGGAGTACTGAACAGGCTTGCTGGAAGCGGGGCATTCTACCTAGCGAGGATGATAATCTAACAAAAAATAAATAATAAATTTAAACGTGTCCTGATGTACTACATTACTTGTAGACAAAAATGACATGAATTATGTATGGTTAAGCTAAGTTTAATGAACTCCATAAACTTGCCATTGGGAACTAACTCTGAGACTATCTTGAAACTCTCTTGCCTACCTATTCTTATCTGTATATAGGATCTCTTATCCTATAGGTGGGGCTGTCTCATCAGACCAATCTGTGAAATTTATCTCTACACTTAACAAGATGTAAATATTCGTCTATTGGGAGAACTGAATGTTTTCCTATAATTTTTATTGTGATGTGTCACAATACTTAGGTGTGGGGTAGGGGTTCATGAGTTGACAAATGATAACATTGCCTAGAAGAAGTAAATCTTTGTAAAAAAATTGTGTATTGTTTTCATGATATAGGCTATTACATCAGCAGTGATTTTATTTTCAAAATGCTAATTCCATGTGTGTTATAAATTGTTGTACATCTCCTTAACAGACCACTTAATTGGTTTATTGTCATTACAGACTATTCATTACAAAGTTATGATTACATGCCTTATAAAATGCGAGATAGAGGAATGGATTGTGTGAGCACGATGGGAAAAAAAATAATAATGGAATACTCTTATCTTGCCTTTGCTCATATTTACTGTATTCGTGGTCTTTGAGGAATCAATTTCCTCAGCCACAAAGATCCTAAGAGTTGGAGACCGTTGGTTTAAACACCACAAGTTTCCAAGAGAAATCTATAATAGGGTTTTCAAACCCGAATTTCAGAACATCTCTGGAGCTAAGGGATACTCTAAAGAGTGGATAAAAGAGGAGCTAATCTAATACCCCTCTCAAAACATTAAATACCTATTTCTAATTCATGGAATGAATATGTGCCATATCTTCGGTTTGGGGGGAGTTTCGTGAGCTAAAAAAAAAAAAATGCTAAGCACCGCCCATTTGTATAGCAAAACCTATGAGAAGAGGAAGTAGGATTTCTGTCAAAATTCTATCATACTGTCTTTTTACAATGTCTTGGGATATTATATCAACAATTGTTTGTATGCTAAATTATATATTGTTGACGTCATTGTGTGTGTTATAAGCTTACTGTGCATTTTTATGTTTATGCTATAGAAGACTTCGTATACTTAACTAGTTCTTTGTGACAATTACAGATCAATAAAACATTGTTAAACTCACTACAGATCTATGTTATACACCTATGAACAGAGGAAAAAGGTTAAGTGGCTATGTATTAGTCTATGTATTTAGCTCAGTATGGTTTTTATTTGGAGTTTTTTGGATGAGAATCTAGGTCTAGGGAGATAGGCTAGGGTTTCCAAAAGATGAGTTGCAAAAATAGAATGGGGCAAGGTAGGTATACTCAGTAGCATTTAGGATTTGTCGTTGCATATAGGGTAGATGTGGTGATTTAGACATGGTAATAAGATCATGGATCCATTCATAAGAAGAAGCTATAACATATCATGACAGTTTCATCCAAAACAATGCAAATAACTTTGAAACAATCATAGGAAAACATGGAGGTGGCAACAAATTGTAGCAGAAGAGAAACAAGTTTTGAAGGCCTTCCTCGATGAGTTATTTAATGAAAAAGTTATGAATGTAAATCGGAATATGTCCTCTACACTCTTTAGTCACTAATCCAAGCAAAAATATACATATAACCCCTTCACAATTGATTTGAAAACAAATTGTCCAAAAGTGCAACAATTGTGACAGAAGCGCAACAGAACAATAGGGGTCAAATATGGGGATATAAATTTTTAACCATAACCCATTTTACAAAAAAGGAGAGGTTTTTGTAGATAAGGTTGTTCTTAAGATAAACCTCTCTCAGTTTTGTGAAATTTATTCCCATGTTCTTGGAATATGTGCCACAACATAATGACTAAAACAGGTAATTAAATTGGAGAATTTGAATTTTTGAGATGGGCCTCCAAGAAAGTTGAATATCTCCCACTATATGATACATGATACCTGTGTAAATATTGAAGGATTTTATTATTATTTTGTATTTCCTTAGAAAAAACCTCCTTTGGATTTTCAAAATTCATCTTTATTTGGTCAAAAACCTATTTTGAAAATAATGACTAAAACGGGAAATTAAATTGAATTTTTTTATTTTCTGAAATAGGTCTCCAAGCAAGTTGAATATCTCCCAATATATGATACATGTGTAAAAAATGAAAGAGGTTATGGTGATTTGGTATGTCATTAGAAATAACCTCCTTTGGTTTTCCAAAATTCATTTTTATGTGGTCAAAAACATCTTTTTAAAATGATGACCAAAAACAGAGTAAAAAACGTAGCATGGTCTTGTAGAACATTTTTTGTGACTTTTCCTGATCTATTTTGTGATGTAGTAGTTCTTGGCCATGTGTCTCTGAAGCTTGATGTCCATGTTCATTGTTGGCCTTTTTCAGGAGCATCTTCAGGTGTTCATTGACTCTTCCAAGACAATACTCTCTGTCCTTTTCAAATCTTGCCGCAATGGTGCCTTCAATGTCATGTAGACATAGTGAAGGTAGATACTCTATTTTTTAAGCTTTCACCTTTCGATTGTTAGCCCACTTTCAGTTCAATAAACAATTGAATTTTCCCTTCTAATTTTTAAAGAGCTTGGATAAGATTTCCTCTCAAGTGAGGAAGAATGTAACCAATCCTGACAACAACCTCTTTCACCATGGCCTTATCAAACTCCTTGTTTTAGCCGAATTGAAAAAAAAGGGGGCAAACTTGGGATGCATTCATTTTTCAATTTGTAAACCCTCACCTGACAATCAAGACTAGCAAAAATACATCAGATCTAAGGACTATTTCTCCATCCAAACCTCACTCTCCAAGGACTCCAAACCCTCCTGCACAAGCCATTTCTTTACCAAAAAAAAAATCCAAGAAGCTTGTTGAAATCCAACCGCAGCCTCAGAGCACAACTGAAGAAACACAAGATGCATAAGGAAAAGTCTTCACAGCAAGAAGGAGAAGCTTCCAAAGATGATCCTCCTCAACAAGCTTAGTCATGAGGGGTAATTTCATTTTGTTTGTAGTGGGACCTGCAAAATCTTAAGTGTGGGGGTAATGTTGGGCCCGAGATATGATCAATTTATGACAGTTATTAGACACTTTTTGCCAAATGTACATATGTGTTTTTCATGTTTTGAAGAATTTTATGCTAAAATGGTATGATCCACACTAGGTATGTATGATTCGTGTTTAATGATAATATTAAGTATAATTCATCATATTGTTATGCTTCCAAGGATCTGATTCACGTTTTTTGGTGTTACAGGGCAAAAATGCATAATGTTTATGCTTCTGGTACTCCTTCCAGCACTCAATCTGGTACCCAATCTGGCACTGCGTCCAACACCGCGTCTTGCACAAAAATGGTGGGTGAATTGGCGGTTATGGTATTGGTGTCTAGTGGTGGGAGAATCGGGAACGTGGGTTTTTCTTGTTCTTATCCCCTCCAGCTACTGAACTCTTGACAACTCAGTTTAGGTTGTTGAACAGGGAGATTATTGGCTCACTCTATTTCAACAGTTAGGGAACCATTAATCTAATTTATTGTTTTTAGAAGTGGTTCAACCCTCCTGTGGTCGACCACTTGGTCTGTAAATCTTATAAATACCACTGTGGTGGTCATACAATAGTTAAGGAGTAGTAGACAAAGTAGAGGATAAAGATAAAAATGTTTTCCTCTGTTTTTACATTTTTCAATTGCCAGAATTGTATAAGACTGTGTTTTTCAAGTTTTAATGGTGAAATCGTTTTGCTGAGCTCGTGGTGTGCATTTGAGAAGCGACCACGAATTGTTGGGGGCCCACCAATAGTCTGGTAATTGTTCTATGTGTTATTTATTCATTTCATAGCTTAGATGTCTTTTTTTATTTCATGTACATGAATTTTTCCTTTATTTATTTGTTATCTAATTAGATGTTGTAGTTTAACTGTTTTAATTCTCTTTTGCAGGTTAGTATGAAGGAATTTTGTTAATATGCATTGACTTTATAGTCAGGAACAAGTTTGCAAACTCATACACTAACCCCGTGCGCAATTAGATGTTAGATTGAATTTTATTTATGCTTTTAAAATCAAATTTAAAATAGAAGTTAAAACAAAGTAGAACATAGTTTTATTTCATGCTTTCTTTAACCAAGGCTTCGGTGGATGGATAGGGTTAGTTTCAGTTTTTATTGCCTATTTAATAGTCGTTTAGATTTTGCTAACTAGTTTTTAATTAGTTTATTCATTAGTTGACTTGCCATATGCTAGAACCATGTTTTAATTTCTGTTTTTAAGCATTTTCCTTCTTGCACTTTGAATTGTTAAGATAGACCTAGCATAGTTTAACTTTATGTAGTTCCTTTTCTAGAATTAGATTGCAATTATATTTCTTAGTTAATGATTGAATTTAATTATGAAGTTTGTTTACATAGCATAGAAGTACAATTATGATCTCGTTATATTGTTGATGGTTAATAATTTCATGAATATGCAGGGTAATTAGCATTGTTTCCGTAATGGCTAAATTCTCATTGGATTGTTTAATCCATACCTTTCACTTTGCTATTGAGATTAGTGTAGAGATTATACCGCTTGAATTATCCTTTGTTGTCAAGTACCATCAAGATATCATACGAAACCAGAGACATTCACACAACCACCAACACTATATTTGAGTTTTCATAGGTTAAAAGATAGTTTCTTGCTTTTGTAGATCAAAAGATAGTTTCTTGCTTTTGTAGATCAGAAGATATAGTTTCTTTCTTTCATAGATTAGAATATAGTTTTAATGTTGTTGTAGGATAGATAGTCTTTTGCTTTGATAGGTTAGAGAGCAGTTTTCTTATCATAGATTAAAGGTTAGTTGTTATCCTTCTTTCTTTCAATTAAATATATTTCCTTTTATGAATTAGAAATAGTTTTGAACTTTGAATTAAGAATATAGTCCACTTGCCTCTTAGGCTAGATAGTCGTTCAATGAAAAGTTTTAGTTAGATTATTTGTAGTAGAAGTTATCTTAGAGAAATTAGTTGTTTATTTTCTTTAATAGGCTAGCTAGTTGTTCTGCTTACTTGTTTACTTGCTTTAATAGGTTATCTAGTTGTTTTGCTTACTTGTTTACTTGCTTTAATATAATAGTTGTTGGCTTGTTTATTTACTTTCTTTCATAGGGTAGTTGCTCATTGAATTTAGGTTGGCAAGTTAAAGTAGTTTTCTTTTGTTATTTGCTTATTGTTATGAAATAGTTTTCTTTACATAGGGGTTTTACTTGCTTTCTTAGAACTATCCATCGATCCTTGGCCCAAAAGTACTTAGGTTACCTAGTTTCAAGTTGCTTAGTAGGGTTTTTTCATTAGATAAATTTTCTTGAGTAGATTAGCCTTAGATAGCTACCTTCATTAGTTAGACTATACTCCTACCAGCCCTTCTACCTTTGGCATATATTTTTCTACAACTCTAAGTTTACTTACCCCGGGTTGACAATTTAATTGAGGGTTTTTACTGTGTTTTTAGTGCATATATAACACCCATCAGTTTGTATCCTAAGAAACTAGGGGGTTGGAGCCTCCTTCCAATTGCATCTAGAAAACAAAGGAAGTTGGTGCTTCCAATGATTGTAATTCTTAAAGACATAAGAAAAAAAATTATGTGGCTTTCTCCCTCTTTGGGTTTCCACATAAAACATTGGTGTACTGTGTATGTGTGTGATTGCTCATTGTTTATTTACTCTACAAATATTGGATGATAATGCTACATTGATATAACACTTGCATTTTATGGTGAAAATGATTAAATTTCTCTATTACTGATTCACCCCCCCTCTTAGTAATCCAACAACCTGGATGACATCTCATACACAATTTCATATGGCACATAATATGCCACATCACATGCCATGTAAGTAAGGTAAGACTGACTTGTCGAATCCATGGTCTCTAGAGGAAGCATTACAGATTGGGTAGGTGGAAACTATCGATTGTACTCCATAGAGGCTTAGATTCATAATTCATGATTTGGAAAAAATGTGTATTATTTAAATTTTTGGATTTCCATATTTCATATATCTAGGATTTAAAAAAAATGTATTAATGAAAGTTCTGTATTTTCAAATTCTAGATATCCAGGATTTTGATAATTATACTTGTTAAAATAAAGGATGAATTTGTATGCTCCATAGGACATGAAAACTAGGATGCCATGCAATTGCCAAGTCAAACACCAAAATAAGTACCACGTGAATATTTCCGACAAAGATTCTAGATGGTTAGGATGGCAGATCATATGCCACTAGAGATGCCATGTAGGATGCCACATAGGATTCCACGAGGAAAAAAATTCAAACTCGCTAACAGAAAAGGTCCTGTGTGAGGAGGATACCTGGAAAACTATGATTGGATTTCAAAAAGGTACTACATCTGATATCGAGAATCTATGATTCAAAATAAATAATGAAAGGAACAAAGACTAGATTTATGGATTTTAGATGACATGTCCTACGACACATAAGGTGACAAGTAGGACCAATGGGACACCGATTCTCATTAGGAATATGAAATGGAAACAAATCCATCAGATCAAGTCATTATGCATCGACGATTTAATTAGACTCAACCCTCTACCCGAACATGAAAGGTTATAAAATGCAATGAAATCCAAGATCTAAATGACTCGAGGTAAAAATATAAGGTAGGGTCCATATATCATAATACCCGGGATCCAAATGGGTATAAATTTTGGGTTTCCAATTATTATAAATACTTGAGGCTTACGACATGATCAACATATGTGGATTTGAAGGTTATTCCTAGCATAGGAGATTTGGGGTTTCCATCTCTTTCAAAATCTTCTAGGCTTTTCCTTGGATTCTCCTATCCTTTGTGACCAAATGCACATGCTCATTCTTCCTTGAATGTGCACAATATTTATCTTCTTTTTAGGCATGGTTATCTTCATAACTTGAAACACCATAAGTATCTTGCATAGGAAATGAATTTGGAACCCTGTCACTACAACCACATAAAGAATTGGATTTTTTATACAAGGAAAAAGATAATTCTAACATGTTATACAATATACATTCCTTCCCCTTTCCATTTTACTAAAAAAATATATGAGAACAAAGTTGGGCTTGTTAAAAAATAAGGAAAGGAAAAGGAGGAATTTATTGAAAGAAATAATGTATGATCTTGACCTTTGATGAAAAATATGTTGTTGTAAAAGAATTTCACGAAATATTTGTAGACATGTCTTTCTTACATGTATCTAATAAAAAATAATATCTCGAAATATTGGAAAAGATTAAAGATCATTTGGTTCTAGTTATAGAATTTTAACTGGGGAATCTGATTGAAATGTGAAAACTTGAGCATGGATATGAGAACTACAGGTATAATATGAAAAGTAACAATATTCTCTTCATTCAAGCCATCCATTCACTTCTCAATGATGTACTAAGATGATAGTACAAGTCAATGCACTAGGAAACAAAAAACTCTTAAAATCAAATTCTCTTCAAGTCATAAAACGAAGCATTAAACCCTACAATCATATAGGGTGAATTGATATTAGTAATTTTATTTCTTTAACCACAATATAAATATTCAATCAACATTCAATATAGCATCAGTACCATAAATCAATGCATAAACAACACATAAACATAATACACTAAATTTTTATGTGGAACCCCAATGCGGGAAAAAACCACGAAATGATTTTATTATTTGTCAAATATTACATTCATTGGAAGCATCAACTTCCTATTTCTCTATCTAGTACTGGAAGGAGGCTCTAACCCCCTATTTACAGGATGAAACTTGAAGGAAGCTCCAACTCCCTAATATTTTGGCTCCAACCGGAAGGAGGCTACAACCCTGTTTCCTTGCCTTGTCCAACCACCCTGAAATATATATGTAGACAAACATGTCACTGCCTCTGCTATTGTAACTGATAACCTATTATTGTTGATGCTTCTAAAACCTTTATTGTTGCTGCTTTTGATATCAATGTCTCATTAAGATTGCAACCACACACACCTCATGCCAAAATCCACAAAATAGTTCTTCAAATCAAGTGTTGATAACTCACTGAGACATAAATGTTCCTGATTTCTTCAGAATAAATTCTTAACACACTCAGGAAGACATACCTTTATTCTGAAGCTGAACTATGTTCTTGATCCCTGATCTTCTTGGATTTTTCCTCACAAGTCTGTGACTATGTGTATTGTTTTCTCGCGGGTATCTGTGCTTTACCTCATTGAAGTCTGTGGATGTTTGCACTTTTCCTCCTTAAATGCGTAGGTATACTCAAGGAATTCATGTATGAAACCCCTTCTCCTTACTCTCATCTCCTGCAAACTCCTTACTTCACTTGAATTCTCTATCTTCGATTAACTTCCTCATATCTCCATCTTGTATGCTCAAAGGTGAATACAGAGAAGTGATTTGCAATGGAGTCTTCTCTTTTTTATATAGGAGAAATTTCTTAATGACATGCAACTCATGGCGACATTCAACTCACATGCAACATGTTATATTTTGTTCACTCCAGTTTTCTTTTCCATGTAATAATTAATTATCTCTCCAATAATTTATTATTCTTGCAATAATTTATTATCCCTGCAATAATTAATTATCTTCTGTACATGCAACTTGTTATCTTCTCCTTTACTTTTTAGATAATTAATTAATGAAATGAAATAATCAATTAATTATCCCTGCATTATTTTTCAATAATTAATCCCTTGTTGCAACCAACTTGACTGGTCAAGCTTCTTGATGACCTTCTAGAGGCTTCTAGAATATTCTTGAGGGACCTCCAACTTCACAGAGCCATATCTCCTCAACCATGAGGAACTACGTGGCATACCATATATCATCGGAAATGGCATGACGCATAATATCCATCTATGATAGTATTACCTGGAAGTATATTGACCTTCATGTCTTTATTTCGGGTTCCATGACCAACCTATCACTATATCCTCTCACATGGATCATATACCAAAGGCGCCTCTCAACCAGATGTCCAGCATCGCCAACATACCATCACAAGATACGTTCCTATACCATACCATGTACCATGCATATCAATAACACATGTATCATATCGTGTGCCAACCATGCACATCAACATGTACCACGATCTATACCATGACAAGTGTATACCTTAACAATGTGTCAATACCAATGGTATACCTCCAACATGACTGCAACCAATTGTCCAACGATCTTTTCCACATCTCTAAGGCTTCTGGACTTCTTCAATGGTTGAAATCAATATCTAAGATCACTCTCCAAGGGTTGACATCAACCAAAACCAACTTTCCAAACCAACTGTCCAATAATCTCCCCCTTTGGAATTCATGGCAACACCAACATTGATGGAAACACTTAGACATGGAAACATCATGCTCATGCTCCCCCTATGACCATCACTCCTCGTCAATGGTTATATCTCTCCCCCTTTGACATAAATGGAAAAGGGTATCTCCCTTGGGGATGTTCCCCTTGTATTCATGCCTTTGTTCTTCTCTCCCCCTTTGACATCTTGGGAAAAAAGGGTAAATGTCTCCTTGAATTCCCTACAGGACATCGTGTAGATCAAATGTAGGTATACATGTACCTTCTTCCTTTTGGAGTTTTTATCCCTTGGTGCTTCCTATTGTAAATTACTGACATATATAAAACTATTCAAAGTTTAAGCATTCAAATATTTCATTATCAAAAACATCCAACTGTATCTGAACCAATCTATCATGAACTCTTTCTCTCATCCACTGACATATATCCATCCAATCCTGCCAAGTGTCTTACGAATCCATCGTTGTCAATGTGACCCATACTTTTCAAGACTCTGCTACTCAATTGTCCACAATGATGACCCATCTATCATCAAACCACTTTAAATCAAACATATGTAACACTGCTTTGAAACACTTCATGATATCTAAAGGATAGATGTTTGAACTGTAATAGTCGATTCATAGACTCCCCCTATTCAATATTCATATTACCTGGGAGTATCCAAGTCGTATGGATTAGAAAAATATCTTCTATGATGGGAGGTAATCTTCCTCTTCATTATTTTCCTTTTCATCCTCTTCCCGAAATATGTCATCTTTCTCTTTTCCTCTTGATTCATCATGATTTTGTGTTGCTGGAAATATTGTGAGTACGATCTCTGGGACCTGGTTTGCTTTCACCTGTTCTTCTTGTTTTTCATTTCTTCTCAAAACCTTCATGTATGTGACATCTTCCCTTTTTCTTGTAGATTTATCCTGATCTTGTACTACTGCAAATCCTGAGAGTATGACTTATGGGTGTACTTCATTCATTTGTCCTTCTTTTACTTGTTCTTGTTTTTTTTTCCAAATATTTTTATATCTGTTATTAGTGTTATCTCTCATAGAGGTATCCATCATGCTTCTACAATCATGAGCTATACGTCCATAGTTGTGGAATTTGTTGCATTCTACTTCATTTCTCAATGAACCAAAACTATTTTGGTTTCTATTGTATGCTTCATAAGTTTTTTTGGGACAATTGTTATTTAAGTAACCTGCATAGTTTATTTTGTTCTTGGCATAGGCTCTACATTTTACAACTTTAAGTCCAAAATTATCACAATTAAAACATTGAACATAAAAGAATATTTGATACCTGGGAATGGATGATCTTAGTTGTGGTGCACACCTTTTGAAATTGTCTTCTTGAGTCTACGTTACTTATGGAATATTATTCTTTGGAGGCATGCATTCTTCTTTCTTGAAAAAATATTTGACAATCTCTGCATAGCTTCTTTGTTCTGTTGTCTTGGAGCTTGACCCTTTCTCATTATGTACTTGATTGTATCCTAGGTCGAATCTGTCATCCGATGATATTTGATTGATGCTTATTTGATCCAATGTTCTGGTGCTCTTATGTTGCATATCTTTATTCTAAATATATTTCCTTAAAGAGACTACTTCTTCTTCTTCTCCTTTTCTTCTAACTGACTTCTAAGAATTTCCTCAATTCTCTTGTATTCGTCTATTTGAACTTTTAGACTTGTGATCATATGATCTAGTTCTTCAGAGTTGGAATTCTAAGATCCCTCTTTCATTTTTAACTCTGCCTTGAGTGACTTGTTTTTCTTTTTATTCGTCCCGAGTTCTTCTAATGAATTGATTAGCTGTGCTCTGAGATCGAATTCACCTTCTTCTTTGAAATCATATTCTACTTCCATGAAGAGTACTCTTTTAGAATCATTGTCACTACCATTATCCTCCTCATCTGATGAGGAACTGTCCTCCTTTGAGTAGAAACTTTTCTTGAAGAACTTCTTATTGTTTCTTCTCTTGTTTCCCTTTTGAAATTTATTTTCCCTTTTAGAGACTTCTTATTCATCATTGTGTTTATTTCTTTGACAACATTTAGAAGAAAAATGACCAATACAACCACAATTAAAACATTTCAATGGAAGAATACCTTTATACTTGCCAATTCCTTTATGTAATTTTCTTATGCAGTTAGCCATCTCTTCATCTTCATCTGAATAATCATAGAAACTACAACTTGGTTTTGACTTTTGATTTTTCTTTTTCTTTATCTTCTTGGATTCCTTGAAAGTTTCTTCCTTTGTGATTGGGTTCTCCTATTCTTTTCTCATTTCATAGGCTGTAAATATTCCATGTAGCTCGTCCATGGTCAATGTACTGAGATCTTATCTTTCTTCTAAGTCTGATATTTTGGAATCGAATCTCATAGGAAGAGACCTCAATACCTTATGAACAACCACCAAGTAATCAACTTCTACTCCCAATCCTTTAATAGTGTTGACTACTTCATCAACTTGTAGAAGGTAGGCTGCAATATATTCATCTTCAACTATTCAAACTTAGCTCTAAATATTTGAAGCTTAGCTCCCTTTACTTTGGTATCTCCTTCATAAATATTTTTTAGTTTATCCCAAAGATCCTTTGCACTATCATAATGCATAACTTCGATAAAAAACGAATCAACTAAGAAACTCATAATAATACCTTTAGCCTTTGAGTTGTTTTCACTGAGCTTCTTTCCATGTTTGTCAATTGGGGGAGTGGTTGGTATTGTATATCCATCTACTACTTCCTTCCAAACATAAAATACTTGTGCATGTAAAAAAAAAATCATCCTTTTATTCCAGAAGGTATAGTTCTACCCATCAAACCATGGTGCTCCAATCTTAGTGTATTCCATGATCTCCTTCTAGTGATTATATTGCTTCCTGAAGGATCAACTATGATACCAATTGTTGGAATACTGAAAGGGGGGGTGAATCAGTATTAGTACTTTTATTTCTTTAACCACAATATAAATATTCAATTAACATTCAATATAGCTCCAGTATAATAAATCAATGCATAAACAACTTATAAACACAGTACATCAATGTTTTATGAGGAAACTCAATGCGGGAAAAAACCACAGAATGATTTTCTTATTTGTCAAACATTACATTCATTGGAAGCACCAACTTCCTATTTCTCTAGATACTACTGGAAGAAGGCTCCAACCCCTATTTATAGGTTGCAACATGAAGGAATATCCAACTCCCTAATTTTCAGACTCCAACCATAAGGAGGCTACAACCCCCTTTCCTTGCCTCCTCCGACCGCCCTGAAATATAATTGTAGACAAACGTGTCACTATCTTTGTTGTTGTAATTGATAACATGTTTCTATTGTTTCTTTTGAAACCTTTGTTGTTGCTACTTCTGATATCAATATCTCCTCAAGACTGCAACCACACACACCTCATGCCAAATCCACAAAAGAGTTCTTCAAATCAAGTGCTCATAACTCAATGATAAAACATGTTCCTAATTTCTTCATAATAACTCCTTAACACACTTAGGAATACATACCTTTATTCTGAAGCTGAACTATGTTCTTGATCCTTGATATTCTTGGATTTTCCCTCACAGTTGTATGACTGTGTGTACTTTTTTCTCGCATGTATTCGTGCTTTTCCTCACTGCAACCTGTGGATGCCCGTGCTTTTCCTCCTGAGACTCATGGGCATACTCAAGGAATTCCTGTATGAAACGCCTTCTCCTTACTCTCGACGCCTGTAAACTCCCTACTTCACTTGAATTCTCTATCTTCAACTCACTTCCTCAGATCTCCATCTTGTATGTGTAGAGGTGAATACCCAAAATTGATTTGCAATGGACTCTTCTCTTTGTTATATAGGAGAAATTTATTAATGACATGAAACTCACATGTAACCTGTTATATTATGTGCACTCTAGTTTTCTTTTCCCTGTAATAATTAATTGTCTCTCCAATAATTAATTATTCCTGCAATATTTTATTATCCATGCAATAATTACTTTTCTTTTGTACATGCAACCTGTTATCTTCTCCTTTACTTTTTCGATAATTAATTAATGAAATACAATAATTAATTAATTATTCCTATAATCGTTTTCAATAATTAATCCCTTGTTGCAACTGCTTTCACTGGTCAAGTTTCTTGATGACCTTCTAGAGGCTTCTAGAATATTTTTGAGGGACCTCCAACTTCATAGAGCCATGTCGCCTCAATCGTGAGGAACTATGTGGCATACCATATATCACTGAAAATGGCATCGCACATACTATCCATCTATAATAGTCTTACCTACAAGTTTATTGAATTTCATGTCTTTATTCCAGGTTCCATGACCAACTTGTCACCGGATCCTCTCACATGGATCATATACCAAGGGAACCTCTCAACCAGGTGTCCACCATCGCCAACATACCATCACAAGATATTCTCCTGTACCATACCACGTACCATGCATGTGACACATGTATCATGCATGTACCATGTATCATACCATGTGCCAACCATGCACATCAACCATGTACAACAACCTGTACCGCGATCTATACCATGACAAGTGTATACCTTAACAATGTTTAAATACTAATGGTAGACCTCCAACATGACAACCAACTATCCAACGATATCGTCCACATCTCTAGGGATTTCAGACTTCTACAAGGGTTGAAATCAATTTATAATATCACTATCCAAGGGTTGACATCAATGACAACCAATTGTCCAACAATCTCCCTGACATCAATCTCTAAGATCACTCTCCAAGGGTTGAAATCAATGAAAAACAATTTTCCAAACCAACTATCCAACACCTTTAAGTCCATTAAAACCAATTGATGAAAAAGGTTCAAAAGACAGTCTGTCAATATCATAACACAAGGCTCAATGAAGCATCATAAATCAAAGTTATAACACCTGAAACAACAAGATCAAAGAGATTATTGGTCAAGGAAATCCTCCTCAAATATAAATAATGAATACAAATATAAACCACTACCCCCTCAAGGTAGATAAATAATATTCAATAAGATTATAGTAGTAGTGGATTAGACATTAGAGATCAAATTTTGGTATGGGGGCGGGGGGGTGTGCTTTCCTTTTTCTTTGATAAGCTAAAAAGGGGGGTTTGTTGTGGCCACAACAAGTTAGTATGAGGAAGAATGCAACTTGAATTCAAAACGACTACTAAGTACTATTGTAGATGAGGGTACAACAACTAGTGAATGCTAAAAAAAATTGTGGAGGGAAAAATGATATTTTCTAGAAAAAAGAAAGAGGAGCTAACTAATACCTTAACACATTATCCATTTGTTTGGGAAACAATTAAATTCATGTAGCTTGTATCCAAGTGAGATAAATGAGAAAGAAATGATAGCATATGTATGTGAACTTTACAAGAAATGCATTAAGGGAAAGGATTCAAACATGAATTTCTTAGGAAAATAAATAAAGTTGTTTCAAATGAAGATATACAGGTGGGAATTAAGCATCTTTCCACCAGATAGGAACTTGATCCTCATGAATTAATAAATAAAGTGGTCAAATGAGGAGGTCCACTTTTGCATGTACTTCTCAATTATATATTCAATAAAGCCATATGGCATAGGTTTTGTTCATATTTTAATGTTAGTAAAGTCATACTTATTCACAAAGGAGGTTATATAAATAATGTGAGAAAATATAGAAGTGTTACGTTTAGTAGCCACTTTTCCAAGACATTTATCACCATTATAAATAGGAAACTAACTAAATAGGTAGAAAAACAATGTTAGGGTTCATTCTAAAGAGATTTTTCAACCTAATCATTCAACCATTGACTACTCAATAACTCTTAAATTTGTTTCTAAGAAAACATGAGGGAAGAGTAATAGTAATTATCTTTTGTTTATTAATTTTGCTAAATACTTTAATGCAATGCCTTAAAAAATGATTTCAAATAGAATGGACAAAATAGGAATTATAGTTGAGTGGAGAGAATCAACTTTCTTCTTATATGAAAAATCCATTATATAATTTTTGGTACCCATAAATGATAAAATGAAAGCAGACCACGTACCAAGAGTGTAAAATCATAAACAAAGTTCTTTGAATTATAGATCATTATCTTATGTGTCACACCCTTGATCTAATATGTCTCATATTTTGGGTTTGCAAAATTAGCACATGATACATATACCATGGGACAACCCTGTTATAGCAAGATTTACCTCACCCTATGCAAACTTGCTCAAAAGGCCTTTTCCATTTCCCTATGCAGACTTGAAGTCCCCTTTTTGCAATTTCCAGATCTAAAAAACACATTTTTCCACATATATGTGCCCTAATAGTTATACAACATGAGTATACGCAGGTTGCACCATTACATCCCACATACCTTAGGTTTTGTACTAAAAATTAAAAAATGGTGTCGGGTTTCCATGTCACGTCACGAGATCCATGATCCTTGACCTTCCATATACTAGAAACGTTTTGAATTAGCCCTTTAGTTCCATTTGAAGGCTATAAATGGGCCATATCCAAGCTATGGAAAAAGAGGATAATAATTCAACTTTGAGATCAAGTTTACTCTGGAGAAATTATTCACTTCATATTGAGTCTGCATCCCTTTGTCCTTTTAAGTCTGAACATAGTGTTCATCCCCCAAGCTC
The DNA here is from genome assembly GCA_010110895.2 of Picea sitchensis. Lineage (NCBI taxonomy): Eukaryota > Viridiplantae > Streptophyta > Pinopsida > Pinales > Pinaceae > Picea > Picea sitchensis. The sequence continues at coordinate 241,347 of SNQJ01S0000905.1, read as the reverse complement.
TTCCCTATTTGATGGAGAACCTCATTGTCTCTCTTATATGAGCTTGCCGTTGGTGAAGGATTGAAGTGGTGGAGGCCCAGCTGGAAGGGACTTAGTTTCTTGGTTTCGATCGTGCCGACATAAAAGCTTGTGATTTATACACTTCTATTGATTATATTTTAATAGAAATATTATTTTCTTGTCCAATTAATGTCTCACAAATATTTTAATTTTTATTCCATGGGCACTCCACCGAGTAGAACATAAGTGGCCTTGATGCTTGATGCAACGAGGCTGACCATGTGATCTGTGCCAACACTAGGACAATGATATTGAGACTCATGTTGTTGATCACTCTGATGGGAGTTGGCTCCCTACCTTCTCATTCCCTGCAATGCAATGAGTGTCTATGTAGTCCTCTATTTTCATTCCACTCCTATCTCCTTGGGATTTGAGTTTCACCACCTCACCTCGATGTGACAATCTTGTTAGAAAGTATATGTCCTCAACCTCAATCCTCAATGGTTTCCCATTGAGGTTGAAGGCCTCTATATTTGGATCCTAGTAGTTCACCAACATCTGGAGCAGTCTCACTTGAGCCCTCATTCCTTTGAGAGACAAAAACTTTATATAGCCCACATATTCATAATTCCATCTGGGCCCCTGGATCTCTTTCTACTGTAGCCTCAACTTCTTCATGCTCTCTTTCTCTCCACTCTAGCACCATCCTATAATCTTAAAATCAAATTTTGAGCCAATATCCTTTAAAAAATTCAATTCATAGACTTGTACGCGAGCTGCAGTTTACACAGTCACGTATAATGCTACATATACACGGTCTGGTTTGATAACAATCATGTATATGGATGGGTATATGTGCCCCGATGAATTACAACCCGCATACACCCTAGTTTCTAGTTTACGCCTTAAAATACTAAAAAATTGAAGCCTAATCTAAAATTTTAAACCAATAGAAATGAAGAGAAGGGAAAGAAGACTTACTTGGTCCATGCAGTTGTCAAATCCGTCACTCGTATCTCCCTCATTCGGTCATTGAAAGTTGGGGGAAATTTGGTCCAAAATGCACTATTTGGGTAAAAATACAAATGGTATAGTAAAAATAGTTATTTTCACTATTTATAGAAAAACATTACCCACTTTACATAGTTTTTGCTAATATTTTGGCCTAGTGGACTAATAATTCAGTGGATGGAGTTGGTTTTGGTGATGTTATCTAGGGATTCTTGCAGTTTCTAGCATCATGTTGCCCGTTCGTAACTTTGAAAGGTATTTTTCATTGACCAACATATAGGATAGGTCATCACTCCGTTTTTCACACTTACATTATCCTATACATGCAATTTGTATGCCTTAGGTATGAACCCATTTATTAGCAACACAAAACCTTCTTTCTACTACTAGAAGTGTCATTATTAAATGGTAGAGACTTTCTGAACATGGTTACCCTAGTTAGAACCTCTATTCCATCTAGTGCCCATGCATAGATTTTTTCGTAAGACTAGGAATCCCTTATAGATGAATATGAATTTGCATTCGAAGATTATTTTTTACTCATAACCACGCTGACCTATACCTATGGGACTCCCATGAGTCTGGTTTAAGCTCTTTTCCGACTCTCTCAAAAATAAAAAATATTGTCAAGTGAACTTGTCTCTTTCACACTCGTAAATTGGATTTGAAAGGACTTCTATTTGGTATAAGTTTAACCCTTTTTCAGACCAAGTAGACTAAATTTATGAAAAAGGGCATTCTTTGGAGTGAAGTTGTAATTGCATCTCATCCTCTCGCTTGTCGTATTGAGCCTATTGTTGGTTCCTGATTTTTCATTATAAGCCTATTATCTCGATAAGTTTGCATCATCAGCCTAGAAGAACCTTATTTATATCCTTTGAAGCTTGACACCCTATACCCAACAAGGAAGCATTCCCCTGAGTGTCGATATCCTTCATGCACCCCCTTGCATTGAGCATAGGTATGGTCTATTGTTGGAACTAGTTTCTTACTTGCAACACGCGTTTCATCCTCTGTGTCATAGCATTCATTTGTATATGAAAAAAATATATATACGAGATGGAAAATAATATTATCTCATGTTGGTAGTAGTCGTGTCTCCTTTGAATAGAGCATAAAATTTTGAGTCCACTTTTCATCCAAATTTTGGGTTTAGAATGACCTTAGGAAGCTGAGCTCATTACTTAGAGTTTACTCCTCCAACTGGTTAATCTTCCATTCCCTATGGAGAGTTTTATTAGTGCCTCCTGCATCACAAAGTTTCATGACTGAGTCTATGCTCCCAAATTTTTCCATATATTTCATGCTCTTATTCAAAGGATGTCTATCACCCTGTGTCGGCCATTTCTCATAAATATTGACTTTTCATGTCGGTCATATCCTCAATGTGTCTCAGAGTTACATGAAGTTGTATTCCTATCATGCACCCTAGTCCTACTTTCATTATGGGTAGGTAACCTTGAACCTAGCAGTCGACATTTCCTCATTGGTCGTTGACTGGGGGATTTCCCTTGTGTTCAATGGAAAGAAATATACTCACACATTTGGATTTGTGTACTGTCTTGTATTCCATTAGCCTTATTGGTGGTTTCCTTTCCTTTTTCGATAGTTTTCATTATTGACTGTTATTCAGAGGGTCTTTTTCGTGCATTGCTTGCATCTGGGGCATCTGAAAGATGCATAAGGTCATTGGTTTGTTAACATGTTCTTCATCTAAGTTTCTCCAAATCATCAAGCTACTGATTTTTACCTCATGTTGACTGATGAGAGATACCTTAATGCTCTCCTTTCAACGGGTCTCCTTCCATCAACTTCAGCCCATCTCTTCTGGAAACTAGACCTAGAGTCCTATGAGTACCTAGAGACTTGTAGTCATCAGTGGTAGGTTTTCTTGCCATTGATAGTTGGGAAAACATCAATGTCTCTTGATCGATGGATTATTCAAGTGTTTGACCTCAAATCCTTTATTCACACTTGTAAGAATGTACTCAGTGCCTTGATACCTACTTTCATCATCGATAGGTTCTCTCGCGTTTGTTAATGGTATACCTTAATGACTGGTAATCAAACAAAGTCTCATTGTTCTCGACCTCAACTCCTTTATTCACATAATGTGGACTTTCACCTTTGGTGGATCATGTAGAAGACTTGAAGACATCAGTTCATAGTCACAACTTTCCTGAGTTGTTTCTGTCATTCATTGGACCAGTACCTATATGAATTCAGCGATTGTGGGAGATCAAATTATACTTCATTGTATATAGATATATTCAGACTGATTTTGAGATGGGTTTTCATTGAGCCTTATTTGTGACTATGAAATCCTATGGCATGTATCCACCCTTGTATTGTCTATTCATGGCCATGAAAAATTGTTTAGTATATTTTCACATGGATCTGCAATGTAATTCAAATTGGTAGCCATGCACACAAAGTCATTATGGATTGTAATATTCTTATGAGCAACTAGTTTTCCCAACTGGGTCTCCATTACTTCACTTCTGGGAATTATAATGTATTTCGGCCATCACAGATACTCCTTTGACCTCACACATTAGTGGGCATTTGTTGTAGCAATATTTTCCTCACCCCATGCAAACTTGCTAAAAAGTCCTTTTCCATTTCCCTATGCATACTTGAAGTCCCCTTTTTGTAATTTCCAAAGCTAAAAAACATATTTTTCCATATATACGCACCCTAACAGCTATACAACATGCACATACCTAGGTTGCACCATTACAACCCGTGTACATCGGTTTTTTTTCTCAAAATTAAAAAATGTTGTCGAGTTTCCATGTCACGTCATGACATCCATGATCCTTGACCTTCCATATACTGAAAACATTCCAACTCGGCCCTTTAGTTCCATTTGAAGGCTATAAATGGGCCATATCCAAGCTGTGGAAAAAGAGGAGAAGAATTCAACTTTGGGAGCAAAGTTACTCTGGATAAATTATTCACTTCATATTGAGTCTGCATCCCTTTGTCCTTTTAAGTCTGAACACAATGTTAAGCCCCCAAGCTCTTCCCTATTTGATGGAGAACCTAATTGTCTCTCTTATATGATCTTGCCTTTGGTGGAGGATTGAAGTGGTGGAGGCTCAGTTGGAAGGGACTTAGTTTCTCAGTTCCAAACGTGCCAACATGGAAGTTTTTCATCCATACACTTATGTTGATTACATTTTAATAGAAATACTATTTTCTCATCCAATTAATGTCTCGCAAATATTTGAATTGTTATTCCATGGGAATATTTGTTATGAATATTGATGGATTATGTTGTTATATGTGCTAACTTTATATATTATCACCATATGCTTGTGTATTTTGGTTGTTGAGGACAAGTTGTAGGTATATAGCTTTGAGTCAAGTGCTCAATGATGGACTTCATCGAACATCTGGACGAGGTAGGAACTTTATCTTGTGTTGTTAGCATGCTTGTTTATATAGCATACTTGAGATTAGAGTTGATTTCTGCAGTCATTTCTGTCTGTTGTAGTTTACCCCCTGCCATAGAGTGATTTCCCTCCTAACAAACCCATGTCTTGGGAAAATTTTTGTAGGTTATTCATGTATTGTTTTCTTGGAATGCTCTCTTTTGAATATTAAACCTAAACTTGCTTCAACTTCTCTAGTCAAGAAATCATTTTGAAATTTCTCAACATTGGTTTCAATGTTCAATTATTTGGCCCTGGAATATGCATCAAGTAGGAAACTGACTGAAAGGAATGATTTATACTCATTTGGGGTACTATTGTTGGAGTTTTTGATAGGGAGAAGACCTGTTGATATATCACATCCTTTTGGCAATGAGAGCTTGGTTGGTTGGTTATCACTAAATTATTCATCTCTAGTTCTAATGTTTAATTTTAAATAATGTTTTATCAGTGTCCCATAGGATGTTCAATAATAATGTTATGTTCTCTAGGATAGGACACCATTTGAATTAATGATACCTAATACTATTTTTATTATAAGATTACTCAATGTGATAAATGACATTGTAGAGAAAAAACTTTCCGAACTATATTCTCTATTGAAAGAAAACTTTTGTAAGACATTTAAGAATAAAATGTTGATTATATACAAATTCATCATATAAACTATATCAAACTTGAAATATGTTTATGTTTGCAATAGACAATGTGTATGTCCCTTAACAAGGATGAAACTCTCTCCCCCGAGTGTTGAACATTTTAATGAATATGTATAGTCTTAACAAAGTTCAACTTGGAATAATGGTTGGGTGCTATTTGTTTTGAGCGGAACCTTCTTCAAACAATGAGCATAAAACATAAAAGTGAGGTCTAACTAGGGTTTTTGAAGATGTATGTTAACTTAGTGAGGGATCAAAATGAGCATATTATAAGACATGCACTTCCACAATTCCACCAACTTTGAATAGGTTCATTTGCAAGTTCTCTAATGAGTAATTAATATGCCTTTCCTCTTCTCAATGTTGTCACAAATATATCTCTTACACGTTCTATAGTTCCCATTTTATTTTTAAATATTTTGTCTTAGTAGCTTGATATGTCAAGTGTAGTGTAGAACACATCATGTTGAAGTACCTATGCTTATTGACAAAATAGTGAAAGGGATATTGAATTTCACTGACTGTGAGGATTTTTTTTATTCTTGACATTTGAAATGATTAAATACTAAATCGACGTGTCAGTTTAGAAATATAGTAGAACATTCTCTCAATCATGTGGTGTTTTCCTAGCAGGTGAACCAACAACATAAACCCCTATAAGCATTGGTGGTGCCAAACAATGTGTGTGGAAATTGATAGATGATGTCCCTAAGAAGACCTTTGAGACTAAACTAAAATGTATATTGGTGATTTGAACATATGAAGTGAATGCTAGAGTAAATATTCATTTTTTCCAAGAGTTTTTATCAATATCATGACACTTCGATCGCGAGAACGCCATTAGAAATTTTATTGGCACGAGGCTTGGTACATTAAAACTCCATTTCTTCTGAAGTGTTAGTCACTAGGATGTATGGCACGAGGCAAACAGGAAAGCATGAACGATTAAAAAATGTACAATTATTTTTAACGCACATTGAACAAAGAAGGTGCTATATTGGCATTTTTATTCAATCTCGCACATTTTTCCTACTACTACGAAAATTTAAAAGGCTTTTCGGATAGTCATATAACTGCAAAAATTGAAAATACGTTGGACTCATTTTTTTTTATTATGAATATAGCTTCTAAGAAATTTGTGTTAACCTTACCAACCTCCAAGCAAAAAACGTATTATGGGATCTCTATTTCAAATTATATTGGGTTTCTTTACTGTCATAGAGACAACACCTTAAATGTTTTTTTATTAGAGTGCATGTGAATATTTGATATATCTTTTCTATGTTTTTTTCTCAACTTCTGCTATTAACAACAATCATTGAAGCATGAAATGTACTTTGTAAGAATATCCTTTTGTGGTCCTATGTTTCTCCTGATGTCTTGACAAGTTTTACTAGGATGTTTTCTTCATTATTTATTTCATTGTTTTGTTCATGAGAAAGCAATATTAAACCCATTTATTTTAGAAGGTTAAAATAAAAAATATTGGTTGCATATTTTAGGAGTGTATTATGAAATGAAGGACCGCTAATATATTATTTCTAAAAACATACTTTTTTGTTTATATCAAAGTCCATGCTCTAAAAGTTAATAATATTTGGAAAATTACACCTTAGTAGGATGCATACATCAATCTTATTTATTTATATCAAAATCCATGTTCTAAAAATTAATAAAATTTGGAGAAATAAACCTTGTTAGGATGCTTACATAAATCCTAATGCAAAAATATATAACCATTATATCATTTCGTGAATCATGAACCATTTTTTCTTATGAAATTTTTATGGGTGTATGTTAGAAATTGTTTCCATTCAGCTAGGATGTGTTTCCTATACCAGAACCAAGTTTAGATTCCTAAAATAGATTCAGGAACACTTAAGGCAAGCCAAAATTAGCTTATGGGTATCTGTAAACCACTAAAGTGATCTTCCAATGTTTTTTAGCTAAAATTTTGAAAACAGAATAAAAAGTGTCTTGTAACCCTACCTGATCCCACTAACTCTAAATTAACTCTTGTAAAACATCATAAGATGAGAAGAAAACAAAAGACATGTTTAAAGAGAATGGAAGGGTTAAACTGACATTAAAATGATAAGGTATTTCTCACATCAAATAATATGGGTTTTGAATGGAAGAGAAGCAAAATCTCATCATTGTGATAGGTGATTTCTCAGATGACCGAGTTTTTTCTCTATCTATCGATTGGATAAGTTGGAATGTTTTTTTTATATTTGTTGGAAACCAAGTAGGAAACAATACATCCAAAAAATGTCATCTATGAGCTTTCTTTAAAGAAGAACATGCCTCCTCCTGCTTATTAAGTTTGCAAGAAAGAAAGAATCGTATTGTTTCACCTTTACAACAACTATGGAGATAAATGGATCTTCATATGTTAGAAATCCAAAAACTAATTAGGAGGATGCAAACAAGGCTAGATGTGAAGCAATTCAAATTGACCCCCATTATTGTGAATTCATTGTAGATAGGAAAAAAACTATTTCCATTTTCCTTAGTTATCCCTATGTAATTAGTAATAGCCTTACTTTCATTGTACCCTCTGTTACTTTTAACCTCAACAGAGTATGATTGTACACTACCATTTGTTTTGGCCAATTGTACCAGTCGTTAGGATTTGTTCTATCTTCTTGATTTGGTTGTTCGTTTTCCTCTTTATATGTTTATCCTGTCATCCAATACATTTGTGCTATGCACATTCTCGTTCTCGAGCTGTCTACTATGTTTCTTGTACAGTTTCCTTTTTTGTCCTGGTATCAAAGCGTGGGAGGTAAGACTCTTCACAGAGCTTGGAGAGAAGTCCTCTAAAAATAGCACCGGAGACCTCACAGTGCGTGGAGGAAGCCCTGTAGAAGGAGATTCAAAGCAGAAGCTACATCAGTCGTAAGATCAGTCATGGGAATAGATCTAGACCATTAGATTAAGCCCAGATAAGACGACGAGTGTGCATAGGAGCCAAACATATCTCAGTTGTTAGATCTAGGTATGAGCGACAATATTCGACAGATCAAGGAAAGGTTAAGTCATGACCATCAGATCTCAGTGAAGGTAGATCGACAACGGAGAGCCATTGCGGATATCAAGAAGAAAGTTAAAGCCTCTACATCTTCAGACTCTGCAATCCAATAGGATCGTTGATATCAATATATCAACAGATCAACAGTGGACATCAACCTCGCAACGGACGAGCATCTTTGCATTGCAGAGATCGAGAGGAAAATTAAAGCTTGAACAAGTTTAATCTCTGTAATCATCTGTGGTCGTTGATCTTCACGGTCCATTTAAACACGACCGTTGATCTTACGAGGTGAGATTAGTTCCCAAAGGATTAAGTCGAGGTCATAGCTCCTAGTCACATGTAGAGGAGATAGAGTACTTCGTGTATTTGGCAAAGTTTGTGCAAGGGTTGCAAAGTAGTCAAAAGATCCTGAAGTTCCAAAGCCTGAAACGAATCTTGTCCGTTGGTCCAGGCAGAGGACATGTGTTAGCAGATCCTACCGTCTGAATTTATAGAACTCCGAAGGACTTTGGTCGAGAAGGTGTGTAGGTTCACGAAGTCCCTGAAATCTAAAGTGACTCTGGACCATTGGATCCAGTAAACACATGTCAGAATATCCCCGTGTTCGTAGATATCGTACTTCGGAGGAATTAGAGCACGAGAGATAAGAGTCACTAGTGACCTGAAGCTCTGAAGAGCGTAGCACATCTAGGCCATCGATGTAAAGGCCATGTGGTAGCATATTGGAAGAGGTTCAGAGGTCCGGAGCACCAGCACTCTGAAAGAACTAACGTGTGCTAAGTCGTGAACTCTCGAAGCACCGAAGAGTTGGAGTACATCCAGGTCGTTGATCACACTAGACACGTGGAATCAATCCAAAAGTTTGATGGTTTGATACTCTGAGAGAACTGTGAGGACGTGACGTGAAGAAACCTGAAGGCCGAATCCCAGAGTGGATCTTGACCACTCATTCCAAAAGACATGTGGACCACTAGGATTCATCCTTCGTCACTCTAGAGATTGACACTCCAGAGGTTTGCGTGAGTTAGTAGAAGAGAACTCCCGAAGGCTTGATGTCTAAAGAATATCTTGGTCATTGGTTTGTAGAGGTCTGAGGACCACTAGATATGTACCTCTCCGGATAGTTTTCCACTTCGGCACTTCATGAGTATTGTGATTTAGAGTGTTGGAAGGCTCTAAAGTCCGGAGTCCTAGAGTAATCCTGAGTTGTTGATATTAGATCAACGAGGACCGTTGATATTTAATTTTATTTGGGACTTCACCCATTCTCCTATTCGGGGGATCTGAGGTTTTAAAATGTCCAAAGCCCCAGATCACTTGGTTTTCATCTGTTGGTCATATGAGGATTTAACGTTAAATTTCTTTTTGTTAAAAAGGAAGCCCTGGAGCGCCTCATTTTTTCTATTAAAGGGTTATAGTCGATAAAGAATCTGGATCAGATATTTTACTATGAAATATATTGTGCTCAGATAGTCAGATCCAGCAAGATCGATACCAGGAAACAAGAAATTTCCTGTAGATCAATTTTTTTAAAGGGGCTAGAGCTCGAACTTCCCTGTTGTGTTTGGACCCTCGAGGACCTAGTTTTACATGCAGGAAATAGGAAGAGGACCTATCTTTTTGTATCAAGTAGTATTAGTGGTAAAAGAAAATTATCCATGTTTTCTGTTCTAATTGTTTTTTCAAAAATGGCCACCTCTAACAGTTTAGGGCCAACACAAGGGCCAATTATTCTTAGGAGGAACTATGAATTTTGGTCTCTTAGAATGAGATCCTTCTTACAAGAAAAATATTGTTGGGATCCAGTGGATCGTGGCTATTTGGAACCATATCCAGCAGATTTAGCTTCCAAGACCAATCAAGAGAGAGTTGCTTAGGAAGAACAGAGGAAAAGAGAGAATAAGGCCAAGTTCTAGATTCAAAACTCAGTGGATGACTTGATTTTCTCAAAAATCACAGGTGTTGTTAACTAAAACAAGGCCCAGGAAATCCTAAGTACAACTTACCAGGGAAATTATAAGGTCAAAACATTCAAGCTGCAAACCTTGAGGAAACATTTTGAGACTTTAAAAATGAGAAAGTCTGAAAATGTTGATCAATTTAAGACCAGAGTCATGGGAATTGTAAACCAGATTAAGTTGACTAGTGAAGCCATCCCTAATCTAAGGATTGCTGAGAAATTCCTTAGAAGTCTTCCAAAGAAATTTGAGATGGTTGTTACAGCCATCCTTGAATCCAAGGATTTGTCAAATTTTTCAACATATGAACTCATGGGTTATTTGTTGTCACATGTGACCAGACTGCATATAGAAGATGAGTCAATATCCAATTCCTTCAAGAATCAATTTTCCTTCAGCATAGGGAGAGGCAGAGGTATAGGAATAGGTCACATAGGAAGAGGGAGAATTCCAAGAAACCATTACTCAGGTGAAGGTCACACACATAAAAATCAACATCAAAATTTCCAGCCTCAAAGAGGCAGAGGGAGGAGATCAAATGAAAAAGAAAGCATACAATGATACTACTGCAAAAATTATGGGCACTATGAATTTGAATATAGGAAGAAGTAATTTGATCAACACTCAGTCATAGCACATGTCTCAAATCATTAAGGAGACAACTCTGATGGGATGTTTCTCTCATGTTACAAAACTGAAGAACAAGACAAGGACCTTTGGTTGCTGGACAGTGGATGTAGTAATAACATGACAGGTAACAAAGATTTAATTTCTTGCATTAATTCTTCTATTTCATTTGATATTACACTTGGAGATGACTCTTTAGTCAAAGTTCAAGGAAAAGGAACTGTACTTATTCTCACTAAACAAGATGTATGAAAGACATAAACAATTTCTATCATGTTCCAGATCTGAAACATAATATGTTAAGTGTAGGAAAACTTGTTGAAAATGGCTATAAGGTAATTTTTGAAGGAGCATCATGTAGGATTTATGACAAACCTCCCAGCAGAAAATTGATTTATACACATGACTAGGAATACAATGTTTCCCCTGACCCTCAGAACTTCAAATTTGGCCCAATCTTATGCACAAAGTGCATCCACCCCCAATGAAACTATGATTTAGCATGAAATATTTGGACATCGTCCCTTTCAAAGTCTAAGCCTCCTGCATTGGTACTCCATGCTCAAAGTTATACCTATATTCAAAGAGCCAAATCCCCCATGTGAGTCTTTCATTCTTGGAAAACATAAGAGAACAAGATTTCCACATTCCTCCACTCAAGCCAAACAACACTTAGAGTTTCTTCACACTGAACTATGTGGACCAATTAAAACAAAGTTAATAGGTGGTAGATTTTATTTCCTAACATTTATTGATGATTTTAGCAAGAAAATATGAATCTATTTCCTCAGACAGAAGTCTGAAACCTTTGCAAAGTTCAAGGAGTTCAAGGTTGAAGCTGAAAAACAAAGTGGGAAATATGTAAACGCACTCAGGTTAGATGGAGGAGGAGAATATTGTTCAAAAGAATTTGGAAATTTCTAAAAATCACAATGAATAATCATGCAAACCACAACCAGGTATACTCCATGGAAAAATGGAGTGGCCGAGAGGAAAAATCAGAGTATAATGAACATGGAAAGGAGCCTTCTTAGAGAGAAATGTTTGTCAAATTTATTTTGGGATGAAACTGTAGCATGTTCAATTTATCTCTTGAATAGATCCCCAACCACTAGTGTCAAGATGAAGGTCCCTCAAGAAGCATGGAGTGGGACAAAATTGAATGTTTCTCATCTTAGGACCTTCGGATGCATTGCATTCTCTCACATACCTTCTGAATTGAGGAAGAAACTTGATGATCAAAGTGATAAATGCATTTTTGTTGGCTACAGTGAGACATGCAAAGCCTACAGTCTCTACAATCCGATTTCAAAGAAAATCATTCTCAATAGAGATGTCAAATTTATTGAAATTCAGTTATGGAGTGAGTTTGAAAATCACCCTATGGATAGTCAAAATCCATTTCTTCCACTTCCTAAACACATAGAAACTTCAACATAACAAACACATCATCCTGTCCTTCCAAGATTACAGGTACACGAGAAGCCTGAAAGTTCTTAGGAAATATCTTCTTCAAGCATAAATTCATCCTCTAAACTTCAAAATCAAGGCACATAGAGCTTTAGATAAATCCATCAGCAGTTGGATGATATTGATTGGCATAATATTTTTTAATTAATGTCATGTCAACCTACATATTTTAAAGATGTAGCTAAAGAGCCACATTGGGTTCAAGCCATGAACCAAGAAATTGAATCTATTGAGAAGAAAAAGACATGGGATCTTGTTGATCTTCCCAAACATAAGACAAGTATCAACATCAAGTGGGTTTACAAGACTAAACTCAATGAAAAGGGGAAGATTGAAAAACACAAAACAAGAATTGTTTCCAAAGGATTCTCATAGGAACCAGGCATTGATTATGGTGAATTGTTTTCTCCATTAGCAAGGTTGGACAATGTAAGGACTCTCTTAGCCATAGCAGTTCAACACAGATGGAAGTATACTATATGGATGTCAATTCACATTTCTTGAGTGGTATCTTAGAAGAAGAGGTATATGTGGATCAACCACTTGGATTTGAAGTCAAATAGCAACCAACCAAAGTGTATCGGTTGAAGAAAGACTTGTATGGCTTAAATCAAGCTCCACGAGCTTGGTACAACAAAATTGATACTTACTTGATCAAGAGTGGTTTCAATAGAAGCCAAAATGAGCCAACTCTATACACCAAACGAGATCAGAAAGGTAAAATTTTGATTGTCTGTCTATATGTTGATGACATGATATATACTGAAAATCTTGAGTTAACTAGTTTTAAACATGCCATGAAATCTGAGTTTGAGATGACACATATTGGCATAATGGAATATTTTGGGGTGCTTGAGGTTGACCAATAAACCAAATGGATTTTTGTTTGTCAGCAAAATTATGCAACAGACATCATCAAAATATTCTATATGGAAGACTGCACTCTAGAAGAAACTTCTATACCGCTAGGCACAAAATTGAGCAAGCAAGATGAAGTCCTTACAGTGGATTCTACTTTGTACAAAATTTTAGTAGGCGTCATGTTGTATCTTACAGCTACTAGATCCGACATTATGTATGAAACCGATTTTTTTTCCAGGTTCATGAAATCTCCCAAGGATTCTCATTGGAAGATGGCGAAAATGATTCTGAGATATGTTGTTTGCACTCTCAATTTTGTTTTATGGTGTAAATGTGTTGAACTTGCACAAAATAGATCTAGCTAAACAATAATACACACATTTGCAGAGAGAATTGGAGAAAGAAGAAGAAGGAGAGAAAGAATGAAAGAATTCTCATTATCTGTACTCCACACTCAAAGAGTGAATAATTTACAATAGATATAGGATACATGAGTAACTAATGAGCCATAGTGGTGGTCTAGAGGTATCTGGATACACACTAGCAGTTACGAGAGTAAACTGCCACCTAGTCTAGTCTTTGAGGCAGTTACGGGAGTGAACTGCCACCTAGCTGAGTTAACTAGTCAATCAATCTTCAGTTAACTGACTGAAATAGAGTGTAGTGAGGATTAGATCAAGGAATCAAGGTTAATGCATCAATATGGTGATGAAACCAAGACAATTCTGTATTAGCATGGTGATGATCCCAAGGCAAGTGCACATTAGTTGGTGATGGTCCCAATGTTGCATGGTGACAAAACCAATGCAACATCTAAACTCAACTCAACTAGTCAAACTAAAGTGTCAACTAAAAGAGAATATTCTCCAAGTGGAATATTCTCCCCTAAAATATAGGAGATTGAATAATGATTAATAAACAAGGAAAAACCTTAGGAAAAATAAATCCTAGGTGTGTGTGAAATAACTCCAACACCCCCCTCAACATCTCTATGATGAAAATAAAGAATGGGTCCCAACAACGAGGCCATGTTAGGTACCCAANTAAATTACAATGCATAAAAAAATAAAATGAGAAGGAACAAAAAACAGTTGCTAAGCAATCTTGTCCTTCACTCCAATAAGACCACGCAATTGTGCAAGTTTGTGCTCATTGAATATTTTGTTGAAGATGTAGATTTCTGCACGGATCTGATGAAGTAGATGCATCATTGATATGTCCACAGATATCCACTTTCTCTTCTTGTAATGAAGAATATCCAAATAAATTTTGGATGAAACTTTGAAAATCGTGCAGTCGTTTTCGAAAAAATGCTAAAATTTTATTGATTTTAAAATGATCATAACTTCACTTCTTGGACTCTATTTCGGATGATTGTTTTTTTTGAAATTGGAAATTTTCCCGAGTGGAATTCAAATATCCAATTTGTTTTTGCAAATTGTGCTCAGAAAATATCAGAATTGATTCTGATGTCTGCAACTCTCTTTTTGTTTCCTGAGATGCATGCATTGTGCATGGAAAAGTATCTGCATGTGACTCCTGAGATGCATGCCATATGTATTCCACGTGAATTTCAGAAAAAAAAAAATTTGAAATGGAGTAGACATCATCTTCAATTAATGGAATATAAATTTGTGCAAATACTTGTGTAGAAGACTCTTCGGAATAAGAGGCTTGAGCTTCTAATGGTTTCTCTTCAGGCTCTATCCTTCCAATCCCCTGTATGCAATCCTCACAATATTATTTATTCCCAAATAGAACCTCCAATCTGGTACATAATTCATTTGGAGTGAATTCTTGTGTGACATCACATACTTGGTGGAGAATTTCTGGAGAAATAGACAAGTAGATAAATCCTATGGCCATATCTTGTCTATTGAAAAAGTTATTTTTCTCATCGGCGAAATCAGGCTCAACTTTTGTTTCCATTGTTATTTGGTACAAGCCTCTGCATCTTAAATGAAGAAGAATTTTTGGGTTCCATTCCAAATAGTTATGAGGCGTGAGAAGTATTATCGGTGAGTAAAACATAAATTCCATCTTTGTTGTGTTCTTCAATCTTCAGTACCTGCAAAAAAAATTGGTGTATCTTTTTCTTAGTAGTCTATCAGCTCTGATACTATGTAAATGTTTTGAACCTGCACATAATAGATCTAGCTAAACAAAAATACACACATTTGCAGAGATAATTGGAGAAAGAAGAAGAAGGAGAGAAAGAATGAAATAATTCTCATTAATGGTATTCCACACTCAAAGAGTGAATAATTTACAATAGATATAGGATACATGAGTAACTAATGAGCCATAGTGGTGGTATAGAGTGATCTGGACACACACCAGTAGTTATGAGAGTAAATTGACACCTAGTCTAGTCTTTGAGGCAGTTACGGAAGTGAACTGCCACCTAACTGAGTTAACTAGTCAATCAGTCTTCAATTAACTGACTGAAACAAAGTGTAGTGGGGAGTAGATCAAGGAATTAAGGGTAATGCACCAATATGGTGATGAAACCAAGACAAGTGTGCATTATCATGGTGATGATCCCAAGGCAAGTGCACATTATCTGGTGATGATCCCAATGTTGCATGGTAACAAAACCAATGCAGCATCTAGACTCAACTCAACTAGTCAAACTGAAGTGTCAACTGAAAGAGAATATTCTCCAAGTGGAATATTCTCCCCTAAAATATAGGAGACTAAATAATGATTAATAAACAAGGAAAAACCTTAGGAAAAATAAATCCTAGGTGTGTGTGAAATAAGTCCAACATATGGTACACTTAGTCTGAAGATAATCATCTTTCTGGTTACACTGATAGTGATTTTGCAGGCAACCTAGATGATCGGAAAAGCACCTCAAGGTATGCTTTTCACTTGGGCATGAATATGATTTCTTGAGCATCAAAGAAGCAGCCCATTATCTCAATATCTTCTACAGAGGAAGAGTATGTCGTTGCTACCTCAGCTTCCTGTCAAGCTATGTGGTTGTGAAGACTATTGAATGACATGTCACATACAGAAAATGATCCAACGCCTATCTTCTGTGACAATACTTCAGCAATTTCTTTATCAAAAAAACATGTTTTTCATAAGAAAATCAATCACATTGACACTTGTTATCATTTCATACGCGAGATAGTCAATAATGGTGAAATCGCGCTTCAATTTTGTGGCTCACGAGACTAGATTGCAAACATCTTTACAAAGCCATTGGGAAAAACCATTTTTGATTTTCAGAGACAGTATTTGGGCATTATCAGTGCTAATATTTGTAACTATTGAGTTTAAGAGGGAGTGTTAGTTGTAACCTCAACAGAGTATGATTGTACACTACCAATTGTTTTGGCCCGCTGTACTAGCCGTTAGGATTTGTCCTCTCTTCTTGATTTGGTTTTTTGCTTTCCTCTTTATATCTTTAGCCTATCATCTAATACATTTGTGCTTTGCAAATTCTCATTCCAGAGTTGTCTACTCTATTTCTTGTTTCTTACACAGTTTCTTGTTTTTTCACCCTCTAAAATACTGATTATTTTTTATCATGATTCTCAACAAATTAATTATAGGATTCTTGTTCATTTATCCTTTTCACTACTCAATTTAATTCTTTTTTTCTTCAAATTAATTATAGGATTCTTGTTCGTTTATGATTTTCACTAGTCAATCTAATGATTCATGCCTTTGTATCTTTGAGACCATCTAATGACATTGTTGCAACTCTTCGGAGAGAAGGTATTTTCTCCATGGCATATGCTAACCATAATTGACATTGGTTCTCTCTAGAATCAAGGGTGGAAAAAAACATAAGACATGAATCTAGAAGGGCTATGAGCATATCAATGGGATTCCATAGTCAAGTTATAAGGACCAAGATGATGAGTTAGTGTGGTCATAAAATCTCTCATGGTCATATGAAACGAGTATGGGTTACAAGGCAGTGTTTCTAGTAGAATATGAGGACTTTCGATGGTGGAAACCAACCTCGAAACTAACCAAAAGGCTCATATTTTATTTTTCCTGGATCTAAGAAACAAAGGCTCTACTAGGGATACATTATAGAAAAGAACATAGTCAGATCCAAGATTATGTTTATTATGAAATTCAAATGAGACACTTCAACACATTCACATGGATTGTCCCTTTGCTTAACCAATTTGGAAAGAGTTCCTTTCATTCACTGGTAATGTCGGTTCTTATACTCGAACTTCTTTAGAGGAGAGTTATAAAAATTTTGGGGAGCCAACAAGACTTGATAAGTATAGATCTGTCTGTTATTGTCTCTTTAAATTTAGGGTTCATTAGGAACAACATGTTGTTTGAAAACTTGGTCGGACCTTTGAAGTGTTTTTTCAAGTTAGGTACTCCTTTGAAGGGTATTGGAAGAAACCAGCCGAGAAAATTGGAAGGCTAGATATAGACCAATCCAAAGACTGTGATTTATTCGATGGAGCAAGATAGGGGAACCCTAGTCCCAATGCAGATGGAGGCATTACATTTACTTCCTCATCTCGTAACTTCTCCTTCAAAGAACATCTATAATTTGTAAGCAATAATTGGACTGAACGTCGTGCACTAATACTCCCTCTCCTGTTAGAAAAATAGGACCGTGGAGAAATAAAATAAAACAAATGTGAAAACAAAACACAGAAGATACACAATACAATAGAGACACATATTTACGTGGTTCACTCAGTTTGGGCTACGTCCACCAGAGAAATTGCCAAGTCCTTCCTTTATTATTATCCATCATATGAAGGGATACAACCTACAACAAATCCATTGTAACTTCCTCTTGTTTCTCTCGCAGTCTCCTATCTCAAAATACAATATTCGCCATTAATCATAGCCGCAATACATTTCCCTCATAAAATAGGGTTGCCTTCTAGGGAAAAAATCCCTAACATAATCTTTATCGTTAGATCTGCGACCTTATAATGAACGGTCCAGATTTACAATGAAATTACAATATACATTTACAAGGAATTTTTTCCTTTGGGGGCTTTGCCCC